>CM067370.1:145643121-145700621 GCA_034401795.1 Chaetoderma sp. LZ-2023a
CGCATGACACGTGTGTTCCCGTTTACCGTATTTGTCTGGTGATGTTATGTGTGGTCATGACCTGACGGTAACAGGGTCGTTATATGATTCTGAAACTCTCATCTCATGATAAGTGCGCACGCGTCTACGGAGGAGGATGTTCTGTGGGGTGGCCTCATGGTTGCCGAACGTTCTCACCCGTCAGCCTTATGTATATTAAAAGACAGTTAGCTTACATTGCCAATTGTGGCTAAAACTGGACTTGGACCCAATAACTAAAGGATAAAGGCCCACATAAATAAAGCGGGCAACTACTAACACACAATTTTGGAACTCACATAAGATGGTGGTGTTGAATTCTTCGGAAATCATCCACCCCACCTTCACATAAAACAGCGTGCATCACAACACCCATATAACTTCACTAGGTTGACTTGTTTACATACTTTAGTTTTAATAGGAGAGTGGCCCTTTTTGCCATCTCTCTTCCTCCGCTTCGGCGGTGGAGGCATTTTCCTGTGACGAGGCCCGCACGAGGCACTTTCCTCTCGCAACAAAATAATGTTCCGTAGGGGTTAATTTGGTTTATATTAAACTGGCTAAGTAGCCGCGCCAGGACCCTCCTTTACGGGGATACCTCACGGATCTCATTCTGTGAGGTACCTCTGGCGAGGACCACGATTATGAGTCGTCAACCCGGCCCCATGTACTAGACCCCCACCACCAGGTGGCAGCAAACGAGTACGATTGTTTGACTGCACCACATTAATTATTGTATGTATCTTTAATGTTATTTCCCGGCCGTGAAATGGAGCCATGGAACCGTCACACCGGTGACACAAACAGCATGGATGAGACGGTGTGGTTCAACTTTGGCGGCAATGGTCGCATGGCCCCATCGGAACGTGAATGTTCCACCGGCTCTCGATGTCGGTTTCTGTACTATTCGGCAACGCGCAACACCGGCTCCACAACCCCGAGATCCATGGCTAACCAGCTATCCCGCCCCACCACGCCGCGCACCTGGATTCTGAATCCAGCCTGCCTGCTCCCATGTCCACCCACATGCCAAAACACTCGCCTGCGATTCCATCTGCCCACCTACATATCTACTAAATACATACTCACTTATCCACTTACCCATCCATCCACCTAAGCACGTACGCACGCACACACGCACGCACGTGTATGCATGCAGGCCCATATCCAACCAACCAACCAACCATCCATCCATCCATCTATCTATGCACACACGCATGCACGCGCACGCGCAAGCACACACATATGCACACGCACACGCCGTGTCACGCATGCATTATGCATGCACAAACGCACGCATTCATGCACACACGCCCGTATCCAACCAACCAACCAACCATCCAACCAACCAACCAACCATCCATCCATCCAACCAGCCAACCAACCAACCAACCAACCAACCAACAAACCATCCATCCATCCATCCATTCAACCAACCAACCAACCAACCAACCATCCATTCATTCATTCATCCATCCATCCTTCCCATCCCATGCCATTCATCCATCCATCCATCTATCCATCAACCCAAATGCACGCACACACCACACGCATGCATGCGCGCCCTCCTGCTTGCCTGCCTTGAGTCCACCTGACCGCCTACCAAATAGCTCACCCACCTGGACGTCTGCCACTCATCTATCCACCTGCCCTCCCACCTGTCCACCCACCAGCCACCCAAAGCCTACCTGCCTGCCCATGCCCTTTGAACTGACCATTTCCCGCCTGCATGTGTGTCTAAAGCCTGTCTGCATGCCCTGTGCCCACCACTTGCCAACCATATTCCCTCTGCCCACCACCCACCTGCGCATATGCAAGCCCACCAGTCTGCCAGCCCACCCACCTGCCCGCCCGTTCGCCAATCCATTGAACATACGCACGCACGTACCAATCCATCCATCCATCCTTCCATCCACCTAAACAGACACACGCACGCACGCACGCACGCACGCACGCACGCACGCACGCACGCACGCACGCACGCACGCACAGACGCACGCACGCATACACATGTAAGCACGCAATCACGCACGCATCCAACCAAACATCCATCCATCAACCCATCCACCCGCCTACCCACCCACACATCCATCTAGCCACCAATCAATTCATCTATCCCTTCATCCACCCAAACACACAAGCATGCACACACATACACCCACCTACCCTACCGACTCACAAATCCATCCATCCTCCATCGTCCGTCCGTCCATCTGTCTGTCCGTCCGCCTGCATCCACGCATGCACATGCACGCTTGCGAGCACGCACGCCTTAGGGACGCATTTTGATTATCACGTCAAATAATAGAGTGGCAGATCGGATCCATCCATTTATTTGGGGCTCATTGATGTGGTCGCTTAATACTAAGAATACTTTATTGTAACTTACTTTACTTAGTAAAAAGTGAGCATTTCGCGTGAAAAATTATTTCAGGATCTATTTCGTATTTGTCAGTCAGGTAGGGCCTATATATTTATGATCTGGAATCGATTGATAAAATCTATGCTTGTAGAAAAAGGCCACAGTGCGTGATTATTATCTGAAATGTATTCCAAATCAACGTAATTAAACATAAACTGTAATTATGTTCTCTGTTTCGGACTAAATATACCTCTTTGTCAATCGAAATCTTTATAGAATTTGTAAAAACAAGAGTGGTAGATAATAAAATACACATTAGGGTCTAGCTAGTTTATGTAGTGCTAGCCATGCGTATTGCAGTAATATTAGTCTAAAAACCTGTTGGGATTTACGGCAGCAACAGCTTTCAAAGACACCAGTTTCTTTTCTTAGATAACCTTAAAATAATCACCGCAGAATTGTTGACAGACACGCACGCGATCGCACGCGCATACGCACCAGTGTACGCACTCACGCTCTCTGCCTATCTAATTTGAACAAATACTTTATAATACTTTTTACATTCTTAAGCAAAATAGGCCTACATAATTACTGATAGTTCTTAATTTTTTCTCTTTATAATTAAGTGTCATAATAGGTAATAAAACGCACGGGTCTTTTTTAAAAAGGAAATGACCAATTTATATTCTGATAATAGTGATGTAATTACTTCTACAAAGTAATAACACTGTCAATGTAAAAGTATGCTTTAGACAATTAGACGCTGCATATTAAACTTCATAGCACAGGGTTTGCTGATTTAAATAAAATTAATTTAAATCACTTTTTTAAATTGCGATTTAAATCAAATACAATTTTTAAATCATTTGATTTAAACCTTTTAAAATAACATTTTAATTAATTTTAAGCAGGTTTTCCACATTAAATGTGATAAACGTATGTAGTAATAATTTAGCTACACTATTACAAACATCATGGTTGCCTGTTGTCTTATCAACACAGATAAAATATAATGATAGTTTCTTTGAAAAATGATTAAGCTAAATCATTAAAAATAAAAATTGTGCTAGTTTTATAATCATGTTTCTGAAGTTCTAAACCAAAATAAATTCAATAAAATTATACATAGTTATAATATATACATACTTAATTACATAATATGATATTTATATAATATAATATACATAATTATAATACATTATACATGTTTTAGACATAAGCATTCAGATTCACCATAGCAAACCACATGTTTGTCACTTGTATTATAATTATATTGTATTATAATAACAGATACTAATTAAAATACAATGTTAAGTCTTTTGGGAAATCGTTTATTTAAAATAAGTACTCTTTTTCAATGTAAACAGTGTTAAAAGTTGTAATCTGGTTGGTGAATTTCAGGACTATAATATTAAATTTAATAAAAGCATTTGCAAAAGTGCTTTCAACTTGCGTGTTTCCTTCCCTTTCAATATGGCCTACAGCATAAGAAATAAGCCTTCTTAAATAATGATCTTAATCTTCAAATATGTTAAATGTTTTTAGTCCTTAAAGATAGTATTTGTTTTACATACAACTTATTCAATGCATAAGGTTTTGAAAGGTAGATCAATCTTTGCATGTCTTTTCTCTTAATTAGTCTGGCTGCTGGCAGCTACATACATACGAGTTACAAAACGGCCCTGTTAAAACATGTAGGCTTACGATAACTTTATTTTAAAGATCTATGTAACATCTTATCTTATACCGTAATGGTGTAAGTCAGAATATTGTAAACATACCAGACAGCTTCCCAAATTTATATAATTCTCTATTTTCTATAACGTTGTGTAAATTGTTTTAGAACTTATACAAATTAATGATATATAGCGGGTATGCAACATCCAATAAGTTTCTTGTTAATAATATCAAAGTTAGATCATGGAGAATTACCATATTGCATGTTAGAAAATGGTAAAACTTGCAAATCGCCAATTCACCAATACTGTTGAACGTTGTATGAAGCAGCTACTTAACTAAGCCAATTAGTGGTGTGAGGGTGAGGAATTTCTCCAATACGCTGGCACGTATTTTGCAGAGTGAATGAGATTTGAGAATGGACAGGAGATTGAGATTGAGAATGGACAGAAAGACAGTTCAACTGACGATGATTGTATAAATAAAGGTGACGAATCGGCTTCTGCTAGTGACTGACACGGCTTAATTGAGAGATGATAATTACGTTCAAATGCAATTAGGAGATATAATATCTTGTATTTAGAGAACACAAAAGCAAACAATTTGAGTGGTCAATATTTACTCTAATTTATTTAGATGCACAGCACGTTCATTTTCATTACCCCATAATTGCATTTTTCTGCTACTAGCATAGATGGACATAGTCCCAAGAAATAAAAGAGCGCTGGCGGGTTAGATTATCAAGATGGTGCTTATTATTTAGTTGTCAAGATGTAACCACCAATATATAGCTCTCTTAACATTCGTCCATCACAACAATGCACAATTGCCCGATTTTTGTTTAGGTATTTAGTAATTCTACTAAAATATAGCTTTTCCTCGAGCTTTGAAAAAAGTGGAAGTACCGAGACTGGCTGATAATTAGTAAAGTCGAATGTATCTTTAGCTTTGTATATGGGTGTAACACTTAGTCTCGATGGAAAAACTCCCTGTGTTAGTGAGAGATTACAGATGTGATCCAATGGTGTTAGTATTTCTGTTTCACAGTGTTTACAAATTTTCCATTTAAAAACTTACATCGGCTTTGATCCCATGATGACCATCAACTATCATTAGTTAGCACGAGCTTACATCGGCATTGCTCCCATGTTGACCATCAACTATCATTAGTTAGCATTCCCAGGCTCCCATGACGACCATCAACTATCATTAGTTAGCATGAGCTTACATCAGCATTGTTCCCATGATGAACATCAACTATCATTAGTTAGCATGAGCTTACATCGGCTTCGATCCCATGATGACCATCAACTATCATTAGTTAGCATGAGCTTACATCAGCATTGTTCCCATGATGAACATCAACTATCATTAGTTAGCATGAGCTTACATCGGCTTCGATCCCATGATGACCATCAACTATCATTAGTTAGCATGAGCTTACCTCAGCATTGTTCCCATGATGAACATCAACTATCATTAGTTAGCATGAGCTTACATCGGCTTCGATCCCATGATGACCATCAACTATCATTAGTTAGCACGAGCTTACATCAGCATTGCTCCCATGTTGACAATCAACTATCATTAGTTAGCATGAGCTTACATCAGCATTGTTCCCATGACGACCGTCAACTATCATTAGTTAGCATGAGCTTACATCAGCATTGTTCCCATGATGACCATCAACTATCATTAGTTAGCACGAGCTTACATCGGCATTGCTCCCATGTTGACAATCAACTATCATTAGTTAGCATGAGCTTACATCAGCATTGTTCCCATGACGACCATCAACTATCATTAGTTAGCATGAGCTTACATCGGCTTCGATCCCATGATGACCATCAACTATCATTAGTTAGCATGAGCTTACATCAGCATTGTTCCCATGACGACCATTAACTATCATTAGTTAGCATGAGCTTACATCAGCATTGTTCCCAGAATGAACATCAACTATCAATATTTAGCATGAGCGTACATCAGCATTGTTCCTATGATGACCATCAACTATCAACAGTTAGCATTCCCATGCACTCATGATGACCATCAACTATCATTAGTTAGCATGAGCTTACATCAGCATTGTTCCCAGAATGAACATCAACTATCAATATTTAACATGAGCGTACATCAGCATTGTTCCTATGATGACCATCAACTATCAACAGTTAGCATTCCCATGCACTCATGATGACCATCAACAATCATTAGTTAGCATGAGCTTACATCAGCATTGCTCCCGTGATGACCATCAACTATCATTAGTTAGCATTCCCAGGCTCCCATGACGACCATCAACTATCATTAGTTAGCATTCCCAGGCTCCCATGACGACCATCAACTATCATTAGTTAGCATGAGCTTACATCAGCATTGTTCCCAGGATGACCATCAACTATCAATATTTATCATGAGCTTACATCAGCTTTGCTCCCATGATGCCCATCAACTATCACTAGTTAGCCTGAGCTTACATTAGCATTGTTCCCATGATGACCATCAACTATCATTAGTTAGCATGAGCTTACATCAGCATTTCTCACATGATGACCATCAACTATTATTAATTAGTATGAGCTTACATCAGCATTGCTCCCATGATGACCATCAACTCTCAGCTATTAGCCATTTCAGTGACGAATTTGTGATAAAATAAATTCTTTACGAAATCGAGCATATACCTTTGAGTATCCTGAGATAAACACGACCGGAAGCCATCACTGCCCAAGACAGCAATGACTTCCAGCCATATCAACCTCAAGATATCAAACAGCTTTCCAGTATGTTAGCCGTGTAATTTGAGATGCAGAAAATCTATCTGTGAAATGCTGAACGCTAAGATAACCTGCTAAGCAGCAAGTTACTGCAGTAAGGCCAGTATCCCGATATGGAGTATCTTACCTGTATGACTATATCTTGAAATTGAGAATCTGGTATTTCAGCGTTCAGGATGCTATGTCACGATACGACAGTATGGGCTGGCATTCAGATACCGAATATACATATGAGCACAATTAAAGCCAGGCGACGTATATGGGTAGCCGCGAGCATTTAAATAATAATAAGGTAGGGAAGCAGAGGGTACCAGTTAGATATCGTATGTAGAGAACTGGAATGGCATGGCCATGGTATGACAACATATTCAGTTAACGAATTATCATACATATCAATACTATAAATACAATAGGATCATGACTTAGTTAATTATCAGAACAATAGCCGGTCAAACACATCAATTATTAAGCTGCTGCTATTGACAGTTGGCACGAGCTTACATCAGCACTGATCTCATAATGATCACCCGCTATCAGATATTGATCGCTTCAGCACTGTATCCCTGATAAATTGGATCCTTTACAAACAAAGTATTCTGTTAAATATTTTGAGATTTATGCCAGCAATGACTTGCAGTTATATCAGTCTCGAAATTCCCAACAGCTTTCCTGCGTGTTAGCCCTGCAGTTGAGATGAAGAGAATTTATCAGTGAAAATGTTAACTGGTATTTGAGCTAAATAATATAAGATCCATGAACATGCTGAAACCTAAGTTAATCTGCTCAGCCATTATAATTCAGTAGCTGTTGTATATGGTATTCTGCTGCTGGTCTCACACGTATCTGCTGACGCCAGTGGCAACATCAAATACCTGCAGTAGGGGCCAGTGTGACAATATGGAGCATCTGGCCTGTATGACTAGATCTTGAAATCGAGATTCTTGGCTTTCAGTATTCAGGGTACTAGATCATGATATAATAGTATAAACTGGCATGCAGATATAGGACAAGCATATGAGAAGAATTTAGGCCAGGTGGCATATATTGATCACAAAGCTGGGCAGCATAGATATCGTACATATATAGAGGTAGAATAGAATGGCCACAATATAACAGCATATTGAGCATTTTGAGGTCAAAACGACTGGAAGCCACCAGTGCCCGAGGCAGCAATGACTTTCAGTTATATCAATCTCAAAATACTCAACAGCCTTTCTGCATGTTAGTCTTTTAAATAAGATGCAGGGAATTTATCGATGAAAGGCTTAAATGGGTTTTGAGTTAGTCGGAAATTATCAAATCAGTAAATATGCTGATCCATAGGATAATTTGCTACGTCATTACAATTCAATGACTCTATACCCAAGGTTAGTAAGGCCAGTATCTTACCTGTGTGACTAGATCCTGACACTAAGATTCTGGTATTCCAGTCTTCAGGGTACACTAGCGTAACTAGCATGCAAATACTGCGCAATCATGGGCAGATATGAGCGAAAGTAACGCCAGGCAACGTATATCGTTGGATAGCGACGAGTATTCAAACCAGGGGTTAGACAAGCAAATAGGCATTGGGACCGTGACTACATTTATGGATACTCAGGTAACAATCAAGTCCAAGAAAAAGTAATTCCTTTGCGATATCGAACTTATTATATTGTGTCTTTTAACCCTTTCATGACGAAACCGGTCCAAACCGGCCTCTGCAATGGGCTTGAGGATTGTCTATTTGCAGGCCAAGAGAAGACGATTTTTATAGATTTAGCCACTGAAATGACTGGCTTGGTAACCGAGCCAGCCATTCCAGTGGTAAATTTTCAAAAATACTCTTCTCGTGGCCTGAAAATGAACATTCAATAAGGAAATATTGTTATTTTCTTGAACAAATTTAGATATTAAAGGGTTAAAATTAACCTGACTAGGAATCATTGCTTGCAGACAAATTTAAACCAAAGTATCCAGCAGCTTTTCAGAATGGTAACTTTGAAAATGAAATATGTAGGGAATTCATCGGTGAAAGTGTTAAGTAACTGTTTCAGGCATATACACATTATTCTAACTTCACGTACTCAGGTAATCGCTAGGACAGACAAATAGACATTTGGACTACATTTCCAGTGGTAAATTGTCAAAAATAGTCTTCTCTTGGTCTGCAAACTGACATTTATCAAGACCACCGCAGAAGTCGTTTTTGGCTGATATGAGTGTTAAAGGCGTAAGACACTTTCTACGGATGAATATATCATTTCTTTTGTTGTAATTGATGAGCCAAAAGATAATTGGCCGATGACGTGTGGTAGTAGCCTGTGTGAGACTTTTTCCCCCGAGTCCGTAACTTCTGCAGATGTCTATGCTGCTCGGTTTATTACCATGGGCGTGACGATCTAGCCTCAACGAAGATCTAGCCTTACGCAGCAAGATTTGTTCAGTTATAGCCAACCCAGTCATCAAGACATATTTAAGAAAATCTTTATGCTTAATGAACTGCTTCTGAGCAAGGAAGCCATAATCAAGGCGATCCATGAAGAAAATAAGCGGCTTGCCAGTGACTTACAATCTAAATGTATTAAAATGACAAATGAAATTGGTGTGATGACATGTCCAGAGACAAAAACAATGACAGAAGTCGGGGTTATGACTGAGATGGCCGTTGCTGATATTGTTTTGCAATGTACCACCCAACATGCCGCCATGGAAGCTACCGTGAATGGAACTCTTGATGAATCTAGTTAATAATAAACCTTCATCATCATATCCACGATCTATCGCGTACCAACCTATGCCAGCGCCAAGGCTTCCTAAACCAAAGACTTCCAAACAAATAAGCCGCGGGTGAATCAGGGGGTCTATAGACACAGCCCAATAGGAAAGGCTTGGTCTTAAAGGGTCTAATTTCAATCCATATAGTTTCCAGATCATCGGTTTCAAAATTTAGTTTCCTCACATATGAATAGTTATCAGCTATATATAGTACAATTCTACCACCGTCCCGTTCTTTTCCGTCCTTTCTTTCATTAACATAGCCTTCAATTTGTTGATGAGAGAAATGTTTCAGTGGTACAGAAAACTTTAAGTTCTTTTTCACACTTCTCCATAATCAGTTTTAACTGGTCAATCTTAGGCACCAGGTGAATAAGGCCACTTCTGTTCATTTCATATGTTAATGATTTACTCATGTGTGTCAACAATCTTATGGATATGTGTGCTGATGATACAACTATGCATGCTGTTAGCTCAAATGTCGCTGAAATTTGTTAAATACGGACAAAACTAAGTTTATGATGTTAGGAACTAAGCATAAATTGAAACAAGTAAATAATAATGTTATAATCCCTACAAATCGTGGAAGCTTAAATGTTGTGCAATCTGACAAACTTTTAGGAGTATACGTAGACAATACGCTTGCATGGAAAGAACATATAGGCAAACTTTGTAAAAAGATTTCGTCCTTGATTTATACTCTACTGAAAAATAAACATTATCTTAGCATTGAGCAACGAAATCTTTTCTATAAGTCGTATATCCTTTCACACATTGATTATTGTAGTCTTGTATTTTGCCCGTCTTCACCTACATTATTGGATAGTTTAGAAAAACTACAAAAAACGGGCTGCTAGGGTGATATTAGACATGCCTTACAAGACACCATCTGCAGAACTATATGAAACATTAAATTGGACAAATTTAACTAAAAGAATGCAAATTAAATTGGGTATTATGACATATAAATCTAGAAATGGTCTGGCCCCTGGTTACATGAAAGACATGTTTACTTCCGTTGGGGTGGCGCACACTAGAAATTTACGTTCCAAAAACACGCAATCACCTACAACTTCCGAGGATTAAAACGGAATATGGCAGAAAAAGCTTCAAATACACTGCAGCGCAACTGTGGAATTCTCTACCTGAAACGATTACTCAGTCTTCTACTCTGCTGACATTCAAATCAAATATACATGAATATATTACTAAATTATAGTGACATATGGATAATGTGATTTCACCTTTTTACTTGTGTTCTAATATTGCATCTTTTGTTTATTTCTAAATAGCTATATATGTGTGTATGTGTGAATGAATGTGTACGACCTTGCGCGTATGTTATGTATGCGTGAACGGCGATTCGAACATCGACATTCGACGAGGTAATTATTCTGCAATACTGTTTTAGTAATATCTATCGAAAATGAACAAATATGTTAATTATCTAATTTAACAGCCATTTTACTTGTGTTATAATATTGTATATTTTGTATATTTGTAAATAGTTATTAAACTTTTCATTGACTGTTTGTATAAGTAGCTCAGCTGTGCTCTCATTTATTTTTTCTGTGACGCCATCTAGCAACAAACATGTTCCGCGGGTGCATTGTTGTTGAGCATCCAGCTCCAGGGCTAGATGCTCATTAGCCTGTCGTAGTGATTGGAATTCTAGTTTCATTTTTTCCATGTCATCTTTTGTGGATTTGATATCCATGGTGATACCACTATAGACATATTCTTTAATTTCGTCCATCACTCCAGCTGTCTTAAGAATTGACAGCAGTGCTTCAGGAAATTGTGCAAGTAGGTCGGCTATATTCCTGGAAATTGTTTCTATTAACTGTGATATGAAATGTTTATCATTGAACAATATGTTAAACAGACCATCCTTGACCACAGTTTGCAATGTTTCTTCACTTTCACTATCTGAAAACATTCAAAAGGACGCACTCAGAACAATAAGCGGACTTACACCAAGTGCTAATACTAATGATTTGTATACGGAAACCGGATTTGAAACACTGGTGCATAGACGCGAAACACACCGACTAATTATGCTCTATAAGATTATAAATGGAATGACTCCCGAACCATTGAATGAGTACCTTCCTCCACTATCCCAAACACGGAATCCATACAATATCCGTCATCCAAACCTCATCACACCATACAGATGCCGAACCGAGATCCATAATATATCATTCTCTCCAGAAACAATCCGTTCCTGGAATGCTTTACCACAACCCGTTAGAATGGCTACCACATTATCAGAATTTAAAAGCAAGCTGAAAGCCACGAACCACACACAACCTCCTCTACTGTGGTACTATACAGGACCAAGGCCAGCGAATATTGCCTTAGCCAGACTCCGAAACGGGTGTAGCAACTTAAACAGTCATTTAGTCGACAACTTTCTATCGTATTCCCGTCGGTGCAACTGTGGGCACGCTGACGAATCCATTCAATATTACTTGTTTCACTGCACCCTTTATGCAGATCAAAGAGACTCTTTCTCAAATAATCTTATCTTAAACCATACCTTTCCCACACCTCGTTCAACATTTTTTATTCGGTAACACCAATGCGAGTGAAGAGACTAACATTAAGGTATCAGAACTTCTCTGCCAGTACATCGACTCAACTAGTCGCTTTAAATGATCACTGTGTACACTGGCACTCCATGGACTGACTTCGATATTTCTCCATGCATTATCTTCTCAATCTGGTACGCTTCTATATTTTGGCTAGCTAGTGTGCTTATGGATTAAGGGTCATGGAGATTGAAAACGGCTCCTGCAGATGGTTTGGGAAGCGTCTACTTGCGGATGTAGAGGGGACAATTCTTTGAAGATATTGCCACTAGACTGACTGTCTTGCTAAGCGAGTTGGCCAGGCTAGTGGTAAATGGTTTTTAAATACATTTTCTGGGTGAATCCAGTTTCCGTCCATGCTTTGCGAGTGTTGGGGTCTATCTGTATGCTCTAAATAATGGATTCCCAGAATCCCAATTTTATGGCATTATAGATGACTATAGCAGCGACAGCGACCAGTCAAGCTAGTTCCAAAATACTCAGCAAAACATCTATTAAATAGCGAAAACATATAATTCGTACAGCTTGACGGACTCTTCCTAGGACTTATGACGGAGTATTTCCGTCAATTAAGACTGCCATGCCAACCTATAGGCGACGTAGTTGATTATGACGTCAATACTTTAGTGGATTCACCCAGTCTGAAATAACACTAGCTATTGACCAACACGAATGCACAGGTATCTCTACTAGCCATAGCGACTGATTTAAGATTATAAAGCAGTTCTTTCATCCCGTCTCACACGATTTATGGGTGCATACTCGTGGCAGAGTGCTTGGAGATGGAATTGTTAGAACTTTATACTCTTTGAGGCTTAAATTGTGGACCTTGACGAAGTGAGTCGAGGTAGGGTTTAGCTTGTGATGGCTTTATTACATATAGACTGATATGATTTTTTGTGTTCTGAAATTGAACTGGAGACACTAGTCCCTAGTTCAGTTAAGTAACCGAAAATTATGATGGTTTGTGCTGAACTCTGTTTCGTTTGCATAGCGTTGGGGTACCCATATTGGGCTTCCGAGGGCGCTCCGATAGTTTTGTTATCTGGCATCCAACTGTAAATGTGCACTTTTATTAGACTCACTATTATGTATCATAAGTATAATTGTATAATTTAATGCCACCAAGTAATTAGATATAGTATGGTAACATGTATGTATTCATTCTTGTTACACCATGAGACATTTACTTTTTAATAAAATTGTATGGGAGACGCGGTTATAAGACCTGTCTTATCGCGCTCCCTCTAAGAAAAAAAATAAATTATGGTAAAACCACTATCTGAATCGTGTTCCAATTCACTCACCGATTTAGCTTCCAGTTGTGTTACTGATTTTTGAGGACTTTTCTTGTCTTTCACATCTTTTGTAGCCATTGTAAATTTGGTTCAGTTGACAGTACGAATAATAAGTTCTTTACCTGACAACTTTTGCCTCACGATACACTATTTCTCGATTTGAAATTTATTAATTTCATTAGTACATCATTGTCTTTATTCTTGTAGCACGTTATTATGTTGATATACCACCATTTTCGCCAGCGATGGCGATTAATAAACCATTTGGCTGATGGTAAAATCTAGATATCTCCCCTCAGAATCAAAATACATCACGTAACTGACGTCACAATCACATTCCGACACGAAAGTAGCAAATGTATGATAGTAAGCGTTTGAAAAATAGAAATAAGTCCTTGGTGAATTTCCTACTGAATACATATTCTGCCAGTGGAAGTAACAGCTCATTGCCAAATTAGTTTTCATAATATTCAATAACTTACCTGTATGGTCACCTTGAAATCGAGATTATGGGAATTCAGGGCTCAAAGTGTAAAAAATTCGATCCAAACACGCGTCCAAAGTAGGAGGATCTTGGTGAGAAATCGGCGGGGCATACGTATAAATGGTTCCTCTATTCCTTGTGTGGGTTTCTAAAGATGGTGTTTCTCTAAAACTAGTGGTTTGACCCAAAATACGGCCAATGTCTTTAGGATATACAACAATACGTAAATAAGCAGCATGGCTGGGCTAATTAGTGAATTAATTATAATTAACAGATATAGCACGACTCGCTTGCCAATCCTTGTATTTTTGATGGTCCTTCTTTTGTCGATCCCAGTAACGTCACGTAGAGGTTAACATGTTTGATGTACCTTAAGCGTTAATCGTCTATAGGAGTTTCCTGTCAAAATAGCATAGGTAGTGTTAAACCTGTCAAATGCGGCCACCGTATGGCCTCTTAATTCAAGTCGCTCAGTATAACATATCTCTTTGTGGGCTACAGTGTGGACCTTTCTTAACCATTTAACCTTTAAATTTGTTGAAATAAATTTAGATGCTCTCATAGAAACTGTCCATTTGCAGACCAAGAGAAGACTATTTTGAAGACTTACAACTTGAATGACGCGATCGGTTATCGAGCCAGTCATTCCAGTGGTAAAATTTCAAAGATAATCTTCTCTTGGCCTGCAAATGGACATTTATGATGACCATTGCAGCTGTTTTAGTCGGTTTGAATGTTAAAGGGTTAATGCCGGTGGCCTTTGCAGCCACCTGCCTTAAATGATACGATCTTGTGGGTCCGAAATGTAGATGATCTCTTAGGTAGGGTTGCCTGTATATAGTTTATAGTTTTTACTGACTTCGAAAGAAGCATACATGTACGTGTGTGCAATGTTATCTGATCCTCTATGATCTAAAACAATCTCCCGTAGCGCTGTGATTTGCATTTCAAGGATAATATACTGGTTTTGTTAATAATTACCTCCAACACATACAAGTCTATAATTATTCCAACTTAAAAAACGATTCGTCTTTTTCGCTTCGCTGAATTCTGTACTAGGTGCGTTCGTAAAGCATTAGCCACTATATTAATTTCTGTAGTCGTGATAATTGTGGTTTTTATTTTAGATTTGCATAACTGAAATAGTATGCAAATTGCGGTATAAAATCTGACGCACCAAAAGGTCTGCGGCATTTTGACTATACACAGTATCACAGACACGCGTAGGATTACTACACGTTACTAAATCAAGAGAAAAGGAATTCGCACGCGATTTCGAAAGGAAAATGTGAGTATTTTGAAAATATACCTTTGAACAACTGATTTTTATGCATTTATTTTAAAACGGCTGTTATTATTTGACGCAGCACTTATCTGTTGATTTTTTTTATTTCTGATTAATCAACGTTTAGGCCTATAAGTTTGACCATAGCTCAAGGTGTGATACCAACCATATTTAAGGTACATTAGACTCTGAAATGTCTTCGATGCTGAAAGTTTATTGCCGAAATAGAAAAAGAAGATGAAGGGGAAATTCCTTCCATAATCTTTATAGACATTTTACGCAAAATTATTTTGTTGTCTAATGCAGTAAAATAAAATAAATGCATATTTTTCATATCTATCTATACCATTTGTGAAGTCCTATGTAAGCACACGTAGGCAGATGATATACAAATTAGTTTCAAAATGATCAACTGTAATGCTACCATATTCTGGTATTAGATTCGATCTGTGTTAGCTGACTGATTAGAACATGGTGTAAACGGAGTGGAACATACACGTGTTAGTCATCGTGATTTGGCAAGCCAGATAATTTTACATAAATAACAGGAACTCTATAGACATATTTAGAATTATTTTATAATTGATTAGTCTAATCTGTCACAAACTATATGACGTCATAATGAATTACGTAGCATATAGGCTGACGTCATAATGATAATTGACAGAAATACTCCGTCGTAAATCTGGAATAATCCGTTAGTTGTACGAATTGTATTCTGTTGAATATTTTGAAACTATTTTGACTGGGTGCTGTTGCTGCCATAGTTTTAAAATATTCAACAGGTTAGCTGTATAGTTACCATGAATTTGGGATTCTGGTATTTCAGGGTTCAAAGTATCTCAATCGATCCCAACTCGGAGAACGCGTGGGCGGAGCCTGTGCGAGAGACCAGTCATATCGTGGTCCACGTATACATTTCTGATCGCTTCTGATTTGTGTTTAATTCTTTGAAAGTCAAAATAAGAACACTCAATTTAGCCCACAATCTAATAAATATCATGTTGAATATTTTGAATATTAATTGACTGGAAGTGGTTGCTACCTATGGGAGCAAAACCTTCCTGTATAATTTGCATCAGCATAGTTAAAATGTCACAACATCTCACCTCCATAGTTACCTTGAAATTAAAATTCTGGGATTTCGATTTTCAAAGGGATACACCGTCATTTCAGTCTGTTTCCATAATATATTGTCATACATCATAGTATCGATGGGTGTTATACGTGTGCATCATAGCAATGGACCTTTCTAGTTTATCCATCCATCACATGACGTCATAATCAACTACACGACGTCATGAATTACATCGATAAGTTCGTCACGAACGCATAATTCAATTATGCGTTCGTGACGAACTTATCGATGTAATTCTTCAAGACGGACTAAGCACTGTTTTACGAATTGTATGGCTTTACTATTTAATAAAGATGCTGCTGAATAATTTGAAAATAATTTGACTGGGCGCTATTGCTGCCATAGGCAACATCACCCAGTCAAATTAGTTTCAAATTATTCAACAGCTTACCTGTATAGTTTTAATGCACTGTTGAGACAAGAGGGGTTAAAGGCAAAATCAGATAGCAAACTCAAGGTTTGGTATTATTCCTTTTGAAGAAAGGTCTGATTGTATCTAGAAAAAAGCTTAGTATCTGTTAGGCCACTCCGTCGATGACACGCATGACTTCACTATGGATGTCACGGTTGATCGGGTGTCTATACAATAGGCATACTATAAATACCAATTCGAATATCGCTTAGCGCTGATGCGTGGTCGACAGGTAGGGGCCTAGTCAGCCGGGCGGGGGTTAAAATCCCGATTATTCGGCGGTCAGGTGGCAGACCGAGCAATCGTTGGAAACATAGGCAATCGCCTTCACTCCTCGTTGCCTCTCTTCACCCAGGAGTATAAATGGTACCAGCGTGAAAACTGGGGGAAGTTACCAATACTAGACTAAAAGACAAACCAGCCTAGAAATGGGACCTAGAATCAGGGACTCGATAGACGCCAATCAAACCAATAACGTCTTCGCTTAGTGATGATTAATTCTCTAACCCTCTCAACCCTGAACACCCACGATCTCAATTTCAAGGTAATCGTGGTCGTACAGGCAAGTGGTTGACGATCTGGCCGTTCACGCGGGGCCCTGAAGACGAACTGACTTGGTGGAATCTTTTGACAACATAAATCATTTACTCTGAAATGATAGAAAATAGATCTTTATGGAAATGAAAAATAAAGATACACCCACCCCACCCCACCCCATCCAGAAAAAAATCGGCTACGATAAGAATGTAAGAATGTAAATAGGCATGCAGCGATGGTAACAATGAGGATGCCAAAATGATGCTAACGGTAAGGATGGTGAAAGATGGTGATGGAAAGAAGATGCGGATGGAGTTGGGGTGTGGTGTGGAGGAAGATGACGGATGGAAGAGGAGAAGGATAGGAAGGGGTGGAAGTGGAGACTGGTAGGGCGAGGCGGATGAGTAGGATGCAGAGGGGTGGGGAGGAGGGGAAGGGGAGGCATTGGGAGGAGGAGGAGGAGGAGGAGGAGGAGGAGGAGGAAATACAATCATAGCAAAATTTCCAGTCATTTAGTCGCCATTCCGTCCCCTGATCTCATACTTTTAAAAATGTTGCCTCAACCCAATTGCAAGAAGGCAATATATGTATATAAACACCACTTGCCATAATATTGACAAATGACTTTTCATTTCGGCTACTATTTGTTGCAGGAAATTCATCAACTGCCTTTTTGTGGCGCTAGCCTGTGTCTGCTTGCTCATGGTTCACGTCACGAGTGGGGCCAGTATTGTGAAAAGACGTAAGTACCAGCATGCAACATGTATGTAGAAGTGTACACCTTCCACCTGTTCTTGCTCTTTAGGTGCTAGCTTAAGAATAAATAATTATTTTTAGCCCTCTCTCGCGCTCTCTCTCTCTCTCTCTCTCTCTCTCTCTCTCTCTCTCTCTCTCTCTCTCTCTCTCTCTCTCTCTCTCTCTCTCTCTCTCTCTCTCTCTCTCTCTCTCTCTCTCTCTCTCTCTCTCTCTCTCTCTCTCTCTCTCTTCTCTCTCTCTCTCTCTCTCTCTCTCTCTCTCTCTCTCTCTCTCTCTCTCTCTCTCTCTCTCTCTCTCTCTCTCTCTCTCTCTCTCTCTCTCTCTCTCTCTCTCTCTCTCTCTCTCTCTCTCTCTCTCTCTCTCTCTCTCTCTCTCTCTCTCTCTCTCTTAGCTCTGTCTATCTCTCACACTCTTCAGCGCCCTCACATCTCTCCCATTCCATCCATCCATCCATCCCCTCCTCTCCTCTCTCTCTCTCTTTCCCTCCCCTCTCTCTCTCTCTCTCTCTCTCTCTCTCTCTCTCTCTCTCTCTTTCTTCCTCGCATCCCCCGACCCACCCACACCTACCCCACCCTTCCCCCTCCCTCTCTCTCTCTGTCTGTCTGTCTGTCTGTCTGTCTGTCTGTCTGTCTGTCTCTCTCTCTCTCTCTCTCTCTCACACACACACACACACACACACACACACACACACACACACACACACACACACACACACACACACACACACACTCACTCACTCACTCACTCACTCACTCACTCACACACACACACTCACACACTCACTTACTCACTCACTCACTCACACACTCACACACTCACACACTCACACTCACACTCACACACTCACACTCACACTCACACACACACACACACACACACACACACACACACACACACACACACACACACACACACACACTCACACACACACACACACACACACACACCTGAACGCCTAGCTATCATCTATCTAGCCAAGAACATCATCTGCTATATTCAAACAGACAATGCTGGTCAGGACATATTCGTGCTTGATAAATAGATTAAAATTATCCAACTCTTTTGTTAATTAACAATAAAAAGAATTTAAATGAGTTAAAAATTTCTGAATCTACAGCAATAATCAGTCTTCCTCAATTGGCGTGGATTATCGGACGAATAACTCCATACACATACATAGTTTCTTCATACACAGGTGGTTTTGAAAGACAGGTACCCGCAGGATAGGGTTTATGTTAGGTAATATTAGCTGGTCACATGTGCATTATTCACAAAATAGCCGTTGACAGGCGGAGAAATATTATTTTCTTAGAGTAAGAGTATTACTGAGACGTGGAGCAATGAAGGGCATTCCCTAAAGAAAGGTGATCGCTTTGTGCAAGTCATCCAGTATGGCAACTTGTTCCGCAGCGATAACTTGACGGTTCTTTAATACTTCTAGCCACGATTTTGTGGTCCCAAATATCAATACAGACCGATTTTGACCAGCGATTCAAATTTCCATTTTTACACGTGGCGTCACCAAAAAAATCCTTGATAATTCAGATTGGGAGGGAATGAGCATCTGGGTATCTGCCATTTTTACATAAATAACATAGCCAATCCAACCAATTAAATAAATTATGGTGCGTACATTCATGGATTCATCTGGAAATAAAATATCGCCAAATGTCTGAGTTTTTTCGAAGGAAATCGACTAGACGGGACATTCACTTCATTGATTTAACATAGCTTGACCTCGATGATGATCCATGATTTTTTACAGTAGGGACTTTGTGAATTACTGGCAGTTATTAATGTCTAAATTAATATATTTTCCATAAAATTTGCTTCGATACAGAGTTACTGCAGAAAATCAATTTTTCAATAATTGAAATAGCTAATTTGCATATTATGAAATTTTGTAGCCTATTCACCAAATATATTTAAGTATACTTTTAGTATGTTGTTCAGGAGATATAACTGAAATTCATTCCAGAGAATGAAATTCTGTTGCAATTAGTTTTGGGTCAAACCACAATTTAACTGGACTAACAGCAGATGCCCACATTATATGAGTTGCTTCTCTTTGGGACCCAAGTTATTACCTGCTTAACTCTCACCGACCTGACATTCTTCAAAATATTTAACAGCTTACCGGTATATTTGTCTTATAAGCAAGAGATTCCAATGGCAGGTGTTAAGATCCACATTCGGACCAGATTGCTTGAAAATAAAGTGGTTGAGATTGTATACATTTAGAGGCTTAAATTGTGTCCCTCAATGCAGTGAAGCGAATTAAATCTTATCATATAATGATTTCATTCCGTATAAATTTATTTAATTCTTAGTTGTGAAGTTGAGTTGGAAACTGGTGTTTCTAATTAAATTTTAAGACAAAAGATTATTTTAGTTTATGCTGAATGAAATCCTCATATGCTAAGGTTTATTTTGTTTAAATGCATTGTGGTACACGGTTTAAGCCTCTAAAATTATACAATTTTGACAAATTTATTTTCAAGCATTGCCCGGTGTGAATGTGCGCCTTTACAGGGTGAACTATTTCAGTCTTACGCCCATCTGTTTTATAAAATCACGAAGTTGTGGGCTAAAAAGCCACTGCACATCATGCACCGGGTTAACTGACTCTATGCTCATACTTGGTTGCCACTCAAACTTGGGATACAAATTTGTCATATGCATGTCATTATCCATGTGACCAACCCTCAGACGACGTCGATGTGAGTTTTGTTTGAAGAAGCGGACTAAGTACCTTGTGTTGATTCATATAACCGATCTACAAGTTTATTTAGAGGAAATCTAGCTTCTAGTTAACATTAACATTGGTTAAATTCGAGCTTAATATAGTCATTCAACAACACTTATAAGAATAAAAATCAAAATCGTCATTATTCAATCAACTAGTTACTCATATTCTAAGTACATGAAAGTCTTTATCAAATAGTTGTAGCCGACGTGAGTTTCAAAATAGTCAAGAATATATTTCTTAAATTATACATAGCCTTTCTGATCTGGTTAATTATAAGAAATGACATAAGCGTAAGACAATTCTTCTTATAAGAAGAATTGTCTGTCTGTTTGTTTGTTTGTTTGTTTGTTTCTTTGCTGCTGCTGTTGTTTTAAAGCCACACATATGTTGCTCGATTCTCAACACATACTAACTCTTCTG
The DNA here is from genome assembly GCA_034401795.1 of Chaetoderma sp. LZ-2023a. NCBI lineage: Eukaryota > Metazoa > Mollusca > Caudofoveata > Chaetodermatida > Chaetodermatidae > Chaetoderma > Chaetoderma sp. LZ-2023a. The sequence continues at coordinate 145,664,389 of CM067370.1, forward strand.
GATATCTTCTTGTTTCCTTGTCTTGTATTATTTTCATGGCGCAAAATGCAAAATTGTATTTCCTTCGCCCAAAGCATTGCTTGGAAACGCGTTTATTCAAATTGTGTTACTAGTGTTAAGAATGTGTCAGTCACCTCGTAATCATTCAATGTATCCCATGTGCCGGCATCAAGCTAATGGATATGTTTGCAACCGCGCTACGACAGAAACTCTTCCTAAAAAGAAATCCAAACAATAAATCTTAGAATGTTCTCCTGGGTAACAAATCACTTCTCTGAGAATCGAGTAATTCGTGGCTTTAAAACAGCACACTAAAGTTTAACTTGTGTGTTGTGGTTTTTTCTTGTTCGTAGAAGCTCCACGGGGAGTAAGTCCGGGCGCTAACCCAGGTCTAGCCGGTATGCAGAGCATGGCTCTACTGATGAAGATGTCGAACAACAATATTGAAAATGATTTTTTGGAAATGGCACTAATGAGTCAAATGACCGGAATGTCTCCCATGTTTTTTGCAAGACGATGAGGGAATTAGAAAGCAACACAGACATGAACTATATCCTCTATCTCAACAGCTCAGACTGTTATATCTGTTAGAATTATTTGCATAAAATGGTAGTATATAATCTCAATAATAACTTGCACATTATGAGATGTTGTGTACTGAATTGATGTAATCCGACGGCCACACCACAGCGTCAAGAAGCCATCTATAGCTGACGAAATTCCACAGTATTTCATTGATGATGGACCGTATTTATAACATTTTATAGCCTTGTGTAATGATCTGTTCAATTGTTAATCTGAATTAACCATAGCAATGTTCAAAACAAATTAAACCGCAAGTACTTCTACCTTGTATATACATAGGCATAATTGTAAATATGAAACTAGTACCAGAGCCGCGCCAATTAGTGGAGGGTTTCTGGTACTATATATTTATTATACGTGTTATAAATCTACCAGACCTGACATTCATACGTACACGCAGGCATACACGTACGTATGCACGCACGTACACATACACGTGTTCACACACTTACACGAACACGCGCGCACACACCACACGCACGCACGCACGCACGCACGCACGCACGCACGCATACCCACGTACACACACGCACGCACACACACGCACATGTACACGCACACGTACAAGTACGCGTACACGCACATGCACAATCATGCACAGGCACACGTACAATGACGCACACGCACACATGTTCATCAACGGACACAAACACACGCACACATATATGATCACTGTAAATGTAAACTACTTTATTCAAATGAACCACAAATATTACTATTTCAGTTCATTAAATATCATGATAAACTCACGTGATAATTGAATAAACTAATTTAAAAAGAACATGTTCTTTATTGGAGTTAGTAATGCTTGGAGCTGGGCTATAAACGTATTATCATATAATGTACAATCAAACTAAATCGCACCCTACACAAAGTAATCTTTGTCCCACTCAAAATCCGTACCCACCCAATTACCAACCTCACCTAACGACCAATTTTTGGACTTTCTATCAAACACAGTATCACGCATTTGAGCTATTAGTGGCGAATGCATATTTTGGAAAAACTTTGACTGTCTATACTACATCTAGCAGTGAAGCTATGTTTAAAATGATCATCGTAGACACGCGTACACGTAATTGAGTTAGGTTAAAATATCAGAAATGAAGATGAAGAAATCAACTTTATATGACACAAACTATCCATCTAGTTGACGTATTTTTTTTAACACACGCTTCAAAGACCGAATATATTGTTTGAGCTGGCATTATGTGGCTTCTTCTTCTTCTTCTTCTTCTTCTTCTTCTTCTTCTTCTTCTTCTTCTTCGTCTTCGTCTTCGTCTTTGTCTTCTACTTCATCTTCTTCTTCCCCTCCCCACCCCTCCCGCCTCGTTCTCCTCATCCCCTACCCTCCTGCTCCTCCCCTTCTTATTCTTCTTCTTCTTCTTCTTCTTCATCTTCTGCTACTACTTTGTCGTCGTCGTCGTCGTCGTCGTCGTCGTCGTCGTCGTCGTCGCCGCCGCCGCCGCCGCCGCCGCCGCCGCCATTGTTGTTGCTGTTGACGCTGTGCTCCAGTTGCTTGTGATGTTGCTGCAACAGAAGAAAGTTTAAGTATAACCCCGTAAGCTCAGATATACATGTAAAAACGCTAGTTTAATGTCAATCTGGTCAGAAAGTGCATTTATGAAATTGTGATGGCAAATCCATGGAATCGGATACAGACACCAACACTAGACTTACGGTGAGCAGAAGAAGAGTTAGTGTTACCTATGATGTTCAAGCAATGATCGAGGCAAACAATTGAACGTTTTTACTCGCCCTACGCTAACGTAAGCCATTCCACTATGGCATCGCTCCATTCTAAACAAAATACTTATGATTCCCACCAAGTATGAATGTTCCTTGGACTAATTTGGTACACGATGGTATATACGTAACACGGTTTTACCAATCAAGATTATCTCTAAAAGGGTCATTACTGATAAGAATGAAACTCGATGTTCAGCTAGATTTCGATTCTCTATCATCTGTAGTATGAATAGAGTTTTAGATATTTTTGAATCTAATTTGATTGTGTGCTGTTGCTTCATATGGCAGCAACAGCTTCAAAATTAGTTTCAAAATATTCAACAACATGTTTATTAAATTGTAATGATATACATGCCTACAATTCGTACGACAACGCTTAGTCCGTCGTCATCAATTATGTTCGTGACGAACATAGCTACGTCATTCATGACGTAATTGATTATGACGTCATCTTACACGTCACGTATTTGATTGTGGCGTCATATGATTGACTGAGAAACTGGAATCCTGAATTACATATCTTAACCCACCATACATATATCCCTCCCCACCCACCCACCCACCCATCCCACTCTAACGAAGTGTAGTAACGCCATTACCTTGGGCAAACATCAAGGCCTTCCCATTACTTACCCTAACGTAATCGCTGGTCAGTAATACACACTACAGCCCAGAAATAAATAAATATGTTTGCAAAACAAAAACATAATCTTGTTAGTTAGCAAGAAATGTTCTGGTGATAATATTAAACATAACTGGGCTGGAAGACATTACTGTATTTGGCAGTAATGTCCTTCAATCCTATTATATTCAAAATATTCAACAGTACGTTTTATTATTTGCGAGCTCCACTGTATGAACAAAGATATTGAGTTAGGTAGTGAGGTATGCACAACGTAATGACGTCAATGTGGGAAAGGTGTATTTACGGCTTAACCGTCGTCGAGTCTAAAACATAAGATTTGCCTATATTGCCTCTTGGGAAACCACGGAATGCAACCACCAGATTACAATTGTTTTATATGTCATTAGGCCGGCAGTGGCATTAGACCTATCACTGAAAAATCGTGATAGTAACTAAACATAAATATGTTGTTTGATAAATTAATAGAACTATTTGAAACAAATAAAGCCGTGGAATGTCTTAGGAAGGTTCTGTTGTGGACTGAGATATAGATTTCCGTACATCAATGCTACTAGGTAATTACCCAATCGCAGATGATGCCCACTGGATCCATCTCTCCTTATATCCATGATGGCCGAAAGAAGGTACTTGATTTGTTGACCGACTTAGCACATTTCCGACAGCACCACTGTTATTCTTTAAGTAGGAAATCCATGAACAAACTGTGTATTTTAGGGGTGTGGGGTGGTGGGGTGGTGGGGGTTGGGGTGTTCCTAATAAATGGACCCGATCTTTCACTTAAGTATATAAGGTCATAATCAATTACGTCACATGTAGGCTGAAGTCACAATCGTACTGCATAATCAGTGACGTATCTAGTCCCGTCATGCACATTGTCAAGTCCGTCAAGTGTACAGATTGTATGTCTTTGAAGGACTTATTATTTAGCCAATATTCTGTTGAATATTTTGAAACTAATGACTTGGAGTTATTGCTGTCATAGGCACCCACAGCACCAGTCAAATTAGTTTCAAAATATTCTGCAGATTAGATGTAATCAGTTACCTTGAAAGTGAGATTCTGAAAATTCAGGGTTGAAAGTATATAAATCGATCCCAACACGCAGAAAACATGGGCCAAGGTTCGCTAGAAATGGGCTGGTCATAGCTAGAAGTGGATTCTCCACTGATTGAATGTACCCACATCAATGTATGTATATGATCGCATGATTAAGGCCATGTTGCAATCATTTTTTGTTAACATGAGATCTTATGTTGCTGCAGAGGTTTAGTCTTTTTCACCTATTACTCCAATGAGTTTTTCTCGTTCTCTTATTTCAAGAATTCTCTTGGAGCCATCGTGGACCTGCTTAGTTACCACTTTTGACTTCTACTACTAGCAGCATACACCAGTTGTTCATCCATATAGTGGAATATCCTGAAACGCTCTACCTAATATTCTTAGATCAAGATGTTCTTGGTTAAATCATATGACTCCATAAGAGGTTGGAAAACGTTCACACTGTGATTCATAATCAATATGTCTATTGACAGTTCCAAGCAGGCGTCCACATTCCTAAAAGATCTGTGGATGTCCTTTGAAACATAGCCACTATTAAGGTACCTCCAGATGCGGTCCTGTTAGTTCAAATATTAATACTGAGAATGATGTGAACTCGGTCAATCAGGTCATTTAGGAACTGTCCAAATAATCTAGGCCCTAGCAATGAATCTGACCATGTTTAGTCTGTCTGGAGCATAGCAAAAAAGCAACGACTTCTTTAGTTCCAACTCGCAATGGATATTTCCGATCAACTCAAGTATATGACGTCATAATCAATCACGCCACATGTTGACTGACGTCATAATCAAAATGTGTAATGAATGGCGTATTTAAGTCTCTCATGGAACATTGAATAGATCAACATTTTTGGGAAATATAATTAACTTACAACTTAATGACAAAGTGTAAAGTCAAATAGACCTTAGTTAATACCCATGTCATGGACAATTCTTCCTGGTCCCTATCATTATCGCAATCACAATGGGGATCCGGTGCTCAACAATTCTCAACAGATCATTAGTTGTACTCAGCAACGCGTACACATACTTACTGTCAAGCATTCGAAGATACATTTAGGAATGATATGCAATCTATAACAAGCCAGGCCTCTTCAAGACGATCTACTAAGGTTTGAACGAAAGCTTATAATAGTTGGCACGCTAAATTGGTAGGATGGTGTCTGAGGTAAACCTATGGATAACCTCAGTCAGAGAAGTGTGAAGCAGCGGAAACACGAATCATATCTCCTATCTGCCGGCTGACTTCTAGTTCATTGTGCATACGCATTTGTCATTGTGACTCCTGGAGTAACGGGTTTCCTACGTGTAAATGGTATAGTCTATCAAATATGTCGTCTGCAGATTCACGCCCCATGATGAAAATGATCTCTGGAAGAATTCTGTAATTGACGTAGTAGTTGTTCATTTAACCCTTAAGTAGAATGGTGAAAAGCTTCACGTATGTTCCCCAGACACACCCAGAGACTGCTTCCAGTATCTCATTTGAACTAGATCTGAAGGACCTTGGCTACTTGACCGCAAACAAGTCCATTCATCAATTTTAATGGGCATTTCATCCATTAAATATACGAATATGTAACAAGGATTGCGATTATCTAATCATGACGCGGGACAAATTAACTCCGTTTCACACATAAAAAGCTGGTGTGGTACCAATACCACATTTCCCATCATACAAACAAGTCTAATTCTAGTTCAAAACTATGTTTATATTCAGGTTTCAACCTGTACTTTACCATCTAGAATTAAAGCTGTGATTGAGTAAGCAATTGAAGGATATTGTTATTAAATTTTAATTCTCTTGTTTCTAATTTCATCTGAGTTCATTGCAAGAAATCCATTCCTATCAAAAGGTGCCATTGCACAGGCACCACAAGAGGCAGCAACATTAAGTCTTATCCTAAATTGTGATTTGGAAAACAACTTATATACATCGAACGATTCTATTTCTGTGGAATTGTAATTCACTTTTGGAATTTTGTAATTGGCATCAGCATCTCATCGTAAACTTGCTTACTATCGTCTTGGTCACCCAGTATCGATTGCTACCATCAGCTAAGTCTTGCAAAATATGTAAGGGCAACGTAATAAGCCAATTTGAATCAAGGATCATCCGTATAAGTGATAAGTGGTCTTCTTCATATTTAACAAATGAAGCCGACCCATTTATCTCAACGTATTCAGTCTAAACTTCGTCACAAAGGAACTGTGCTATAACTAGCAGCTGGTGTATTTTCATTCGACCATAATCCTCCATGCTAAATAATTGAGGGATCAATTTCTGTCACTGCTGCCCTGTCAATTTGTAGTTAAGCTCCACCCACTTTTTTGCGATTTATATAATTTGAACCTTGAATTCAGGAATCCTAACTTCAAGGCCATTATACACTTAGTCCTAAATTGTTGAAGATGTTGAAACTAATTTGACTGGGGGTGGGGGGGGGATGTTGCTGCCTATTGGAGTCAGGTTAGCTTCAAATTATTCCACCGAGTGTTTATTCAATTGTAAATTCATCAAAGACTTAGGGTCTATACACTCATAACATACCTTTCGATTTTCATTACGGGGCTATATATATGAATTGACCTAAGAAGGATTTCAGGGAATCGGTGACAGGAATGCCCAGTACAGTCGGATTTTTCGAAAATTTGTCACTGAAGCATATAACATCATAATCAATTACAATCATAATGATATATATATATATATATATATATATATATGTATATATATATATATATATATATATATATATATATATATATATATATATATATATATATATATATATATATATATATATATATATATATATATATATCATTATGATTGCAAGTGAGAGCTCAAATTTGTCACTGAAGCATATAACATCATAATCAATTACAATCATAATGATATATATATATATATATATATATATATATATATATATATATATATATATATATATATATATATATATATATATATATATATATATATATATATATATATATATATATATATATATATATATATATATATATATATATATATCATTATGATTGTAATTGATTATGATGTTATATGCTTCAGTGACAAATTTGAGCTCTCACTTGAACAAACTAATGACTCTACTGCCGACGTTCTTGTATTCCGACTGTACTGGACATTCCTGTCACCGATTCCCTGAAATCCTTCTTAGGTTAATTCATATCATGGGAAGAAGATAACACCTCCACGCCGGTCTCCTCTGCAAGTACTAACTTAGTTGGGAAACTAACGTCATCGAGGTTTGCGAGCTGACAACTGCATTCAGAAGCACCTGATTATGTCTAAACCTCTTCAAAGAAACTGTATTCAACATCATCAATCATCTCAGTCTGCCAGAAGTTTGCAGTCACAACATAGAATTTACGTGGTCTGACCGCTGTGCATGCCATCTAAGGGAGGCACATTAGACTCAGACTGTGAACACTATAACATCGACGTTGCATGTGTAAGCCAGCGATTTCAAACGATGAACCATTATTCTAAATTGTTCTAAACTGATCCGAAATGAATTTCCGTAATCGATTTTAAAACAATAACCTAAACAAATCTAAGAAAGGAATTTTGAATACGTCAAGATAAGGTCAGAAATCTAATTTATTGAAAATGAATTCGTCAGCTTTACGGGATCTAAGGTCCTAAAATTTGACATTATGCCGGGGTTTTTTCCTTATTAAACGAGATTTCTGAATTTAAATGTTGATAATGTCACTTCCTAAATGGTCGAGAATAATATTCAACTGCACGTCTCAATTCCACACTCTACATTGGCAGTTGATTACACCTGTTACGCCAAAAGCTGCTGCTCTTCTCCCCCAGGAAGCTATAAATTTCTACGTCATCACAAAGACAAACAATCTGCCTCAACCACACATTCCTGTAGTACAAGTCTAGGGTTACGAGTAACCAAAAACCCCTGATTAAATAATTGAGAAAAGGAAAAAAAATAAGAAAGAAAACAAAATTTTAAATGTTTTGGATGAAATCTACAAAGGCATAACTGACCCATACAATAAACCACATGGAGAAATCATTTTAACCTTTTCACCAAAGCACTCCCTCCATGTCAACTTCAAAACCATGCAGAAAATAAATTGAACACCTTGAACTCAATTTACCTAGTGAACAATGCTGTCCAAAGACAACAATGGCCTCCAGTTAAACCATTTTCAAAATAATCAACTACCCACATATGGTTATAACCAAATTTCTATGACATTGGTGTAAGCGTCACCACCGGACAAACAGGGCCCTCCATGAAATAAATATATGTGAACAGAAACAGACGGGTCCCTAGCATGTCTCAACTTACATCACGAGTTAACCAACTTCAAGCACCCAACAATCCTAGGCAAACGTAGCTACCAGGTACTGTTCCACCGCTGAATGTTTTATAATAAAATTGACTGGTTGAACATTTTTGAAATCTAATTATCTAACCGGAACATGTCAAATATTTTGAAAACTATTTGACTGATGTTGAATATTTTGGAGATAATCTGACTAACAGATGTTAAATATTTTGGAAATATTTAAGTGAAACATGATACATATTTTGAAAACTATTTAGCTGAGAGATGTTGAATATTTTGGAAATATCTAAGCTGTTAAATATTATGAAAACTATTTGACTGTAAAATGATGAATATTTTGGCAATTGATTATCCAGACCATTAAATGTCTTATAAATTAATTTCCTAGAATATTAAGTAGCATGAACTGTAAGAGGCTACTACAACACGTCATCATTATATATAATCACTCTGACAAAGTATATATATATATATATATATATATATATATATATATATATATATATATATATATATATATATATATATATATATATATATAAATCTGCATGAGCAATGAATGGCACACTACAGGTTAAGCTTGAGATTAGTCACACTGCTTACTAAGTAAGGACCTAATTTGAGATATGTATGAATCATACGTCAGATCGGAAATAAATCTGCTTTTTGCATGTCAACCACAAGGTGACGTAGGCCAAATAATGATCAAAAACGGATTTAGAAAATGAATGAATTAATAAATTGGGTTGGGAATGCCCTCCAGCATCTGTGCCATATATCACTAAAGCTTAAAGGACATAGGCCCGGTAACGACTGGATTCGGAGCATGATAAAGGGTATGCATTTGCCTAGACCAGGTGACCACTGGACTAGAGCCATGACAAGGTCATATCAACATAACATCACAGCATTGGAGATGTAATAGAAACATGCACAAATATAAATATTGTAAAAAACTAGAAGAGTTAATAATTAAATAAATATACTTACAATATATAATAAAATTAACAGAGCTTACCCTGTAGCTGTGGTAACCTAACAGATGAACATGGCCTCACTCACATACTGTAGCTACAATAAACACAATAAAATATCCGTAATCCTAATTCTTAGAAATAAGAGACACGAGGAATATGCAAGGCTCAGTCAAAAACTAGTCATCCTAATAACCCATAACCTGACAAAATGACAAAACCAGCGACACAAATCCCTTCAATGTTAATTAACTGCTACGAAGCAAGGGAGAGAACTCAAGCATAGTTGGTTACACATAATAAGACCAAGTTATTTCTGTAACAAAATATATACCTCACCACACCTATTTCATGTGGCTACAAAAATTCACTTTAACGAATAATCGTTCTAAACTTCCCAAAAGTTCTGGACTATATAAAATTTGTTTCATAATATTAAATTTGACAAAACACTTGACAAAACCCAGTCCAACGGTGAAAAATCTAGGATAACGAAAATCTACTGGACCGGCGAGAGAAACCAAATCGCCCCAATCACAGCAAAAGAACAAACATTTCTTTTGCGATGAAAACATTGTCATGGAGCCAAACTATTTAAATCAGATACCATCGAAAAAGCGCGTTATCCTAGCCATCTAAATGGGCAATTCTTCATCCAGCCAAGCATTATTTCATATATCTAAATGTTATATTTATAGAATAAAACAAATATATCTTATCTGCTCCACCAATTTGATGCGTGTCGTCAGTTGGATTATAATATGGCGAATGCATGTGGTTCTGCCTATCGCAGACTACTTGTGCGAACTATTTTCCCAAACCTCGCACACAGGGCAAAATAGTGCCCACTTTAACTGTAGCTGATACTCGTGAAGCAGAAACAAGCAACATACTATGGTCTGGGATTTGTATATCGGGCCGAGCATCTTGGATCACATCTTAAGTTTTAGATATGTCAGTGATTGTGTTGCATTCATTGCCCTGCCTATTCCACAGAGAAATGGTATCACCACCACGTGCCGCATTGTTAATGCATGTGGCCCATATGTTGAAAAGCCTAGGAAGATCTTTCCCTTATCGAGTTTTTCTATGCCGATCTGAGTTCTACCATCACCATCCTAGCCAGATGGCAATTACTTATGTAATTTAAGCTAGAAAAAATCAGTAAAGCAGTCAAGGAGGCATGACTCAACATGCGCATGGGTTCAGGGGCAGGACCAAAATTTGGGGGGAGCGCAGATGAGAGATGTCAGAGTGACATAATTGGCATGTTAAAGTCAAGAGTTTTAATTTAATAATGAGGACTAAGTAGATGGGTATTCATAGTGTTCCCACTTCCAACAGAATTATTTTAAAAAAAAAGATTCTCTCAGAGGCAATCTCCTGCATTTCCAGACATAAATATTGACAGACGGTTGCCTGCAAAATTAACATGTTTTTCTCAGTTTCTCCTGAAAAGTAATTGTCTAAATTTAGAAAATATATATGTAAGTAAAACAAATCCCCACACATTTATACCTATTAAGTTGATCCCTAAAAAGCTAAATATCAAGATCAATGGCACGCAACTCAACCAAGTGGCTGGATTCAAGTACGAGGGAGACAGCTTCACGGAAGACGGAAGCGTTGACAGGGAGATTACGACCAGAAACCAGGACGCACACAAGCTCATCACCTTCGAAATTATATGTTTGAGAAGGGCAGTAAATAAGACCAGAAGCGATATGATTAGAAATGAAACAATCAGGGAAATGGTAGGGACAACACCAATACACTATCAAACAGAAAAGCAAAGGGTCAAGTGTCTCGGACACTTGAACAGAATGACTATAAACAAACCAGCATTCAGAGCACAAAACATACGCTGCTCAGGATTCAAATCAAACACAAAATCAAGAAAAATATGGATTGATGGCGAGACAAAGCTTCTGCAGTACGCTGGCCTATCAACCCTCCAAGCATAACATCTAGCAACAGATAGGTAGTTTCATCTCCTCGCGACGCCCACCAGTACACACGAGAGGATAAAGTAAATAAGTAAGACGCACAGATGGTATGCCATCCCAAATACGTACCAAATTTAACCTTTTAACCTGACATCGGCACCAACTTCCACCAAGTTCGGAGCTCAAAATAAATACCATCTTGCAATATCCAATCATATGGGGAACTGAAATAACTAATTTAGTTGAGATCCGCCAAATTGTTATGAAGAAATTATCGGGACGGACAGAAAAACAGATGGGTTATTTCAATAACCCTGGCATTTTCTTCTTCAATATGAACGGTGTTAAATGTCTTTGTAAACATGGCTGTGTATGGTGGCATATCTTTGCCCCTTGTTACCGACTTACGGATGTCGACATAATACGCCAAATCTTGACGTAAAGGAACGCTTAAGTCGTCATATCAAGTTAATTATGTCTACATAACGCACACCTTAATGGCGATAATAAGGAGTAACTCGCCATGAAAAACACCACTTCCCTCATCTGCCGTCGACGTATTCAGTTATTTATGTCGACATAATAATCGAGATGCCGACATAATACAACAATTATGTCGACTTAATGCATGTGAGATGTCGGTATTTAAGAGCAACATAATGCGTAATATCTGCCGAAAAAGCGTTATTATAGTACATAGGCATATTATGCCACAGAGGCATGATAGTTTTAGAACTTCATTATATATAACATGAAATATATTGGCCCACATCTTGTATCAAGTTGTAGTCAGAATGGACCTTTCCATTTTTAGCTATGCCCCGCCCATCACTAGCTAAGCTGCACCCACACCTCGCCGTGTTGGGATTGATCGATCCCCAAATGCCCTAGATATCAGTTTCCTGAAAACCATACAGGGAACCTGTTGAATATTTTTGTAACTAATTTGACTGGGTGATGTTGCTGCCTATGGCAGCAATATCGCCCAGTCAAATTAGTTTCAAAATAGTCAACAGAATATTTATTAAATAGTAAAAGCAAACAATTTGTACAACAACGCATAGACCGTCTTCAAATATGCGTTCGTGACGTACTTATCGACGGCATTTATGACGTCATTCATTATGATGTCATTGTACACATCACGCAGTTCATTATGACGTCATATGATGGGTGGGTACTCTGGAAAGGTGAATTCTTGTACACAAACGGGTTCATGCGCTGGACCAAATATGTTTTGTATGAAAAAATCCACACATCATCAACTAGAACTATTCTTGCCCCAATGTGCCCAAGTGATTGGTCTGCATATCTTCACTCGGAAAATTGGGAAAAATCGATGCTCAGAAAAGCAATTACCTAAATTGTAGCTCCCCCGGATACCTCTTGCACATCGCCACTACTTGGTTCATATTCTATTGACAAACTTAACAGTAATGGAGAGGCTCTGGCTTAGTTCTGTGAATCGTCCACCAGTTCACGGCCGCCATGCCACAGACAATGCTTTTAAACATCCTTGTCATCACAAAACAACTTGGACAGGACACATGTTTGCAAATCTGGTTTTTGCTTTGGAAAACACAGCCAATAAGCCATTATATTAATACAGCGAGGTAATCAAATCTAAAAGAAAGATTGCGGACTGAAGATAAAATTGAATAAATTTGGCCATTTTCCTGTCATTTCGTGTATCTGTGTGGAAATATGCCATGCACGATCATGAAACTTGCTATCGCAACGAACGATTTTAAGCAAAAGTTGCCGATAGATTTGAATTTTAAGTGATTAGGATTCGCATTATATTGCTGGATTAAAATCTCATCAAGATTTGTTCGGCTGTGGAATATTCTTGGTATTATTAAACGATATATGCCTATTATTCCACGGGGGCATGTAAAATTTCGAGATGAGTTTTAGTAGTTCACTAGATGTAAGAGGAGAGATATAGCCTATAATAATGATTTGACGTTGTAGGCATAATTCTTGTCGGTAAGTTACGTTGTCCGTGGGGTGTAACACATGTGTTTGGTATCAAGTAATCCGCCTCTTCATCAACTAGAATCAGATATATAATATATACCCCCAATATATAATGTGTACAACGGAGGGGTCTGGCTGTCTTTCCTCGAAGAATGTGGAAAATATATGCTAAGATAATTAAATAACTATGATACTGAGCAATAAAATATAAACCTATCTATTATAAACTAATTTTATTGTCAATATTTGGGGGTGGGGTGGGTGGGGTGAGCCTAGGCTCCCCCGGGCACCTCTTACACGACGTCATTAATTTTTACGTGCATTTAACCATGGCAATAGAACGGTGGCTGTCAATTTGAAACTTACGCAAATTTGGAACTATAACCATTTGCGACTGAGCTATGGCGCTCGTTCGACTATAGTTAGCGAGCTAGTTAACTAGTTAAAGTTCGTGTGTTGCTTGGATAACTATTGTTAACAGATCCGAACCTAACCTAGATCATGAGGTCACAAAGTGCATAACGGAATATGCATGTCCGTCATGCAAGAAGGTAGAATCATCAAACTTAGAATATCCATTCACATTCGAGTGCGGTAAAAGTACTTTCATTTTCACGTCAAAGGGTCAAATATCTACTTTACATGTTCGCTAAGTGTATAAGTGTAAAATATCTAGGTCACGGGGTCACTAAGTGCATATCGAAATAGGACATCTTGCCTTAGCACTGGAATGCAAGAAGCACAAATCACCAGAATTGGCGCATCCACTCAAAGGGTAAAATATATTGGTCATATGACTGCTAAGCGCGTCAAGCAAGATAGAGTGTAAAGGCGCGTGCCATTGCCGCCCGTCTATATAAGTACAGGCTAGTTTAATACACATGTACAGTAACGATTATCTAACGTTATGCACCATACGGCTAGGTATTCGTGGCAGAGGTGGCAGCGCCGGCGGTGGCGGTTTCATTGTTTTTGTAATTTTTGTTGTCCTCGTCGTCATCAATATTGCCATAGTCGTCATCGTTGCCATTACTACGAGTGGAGTGCAGGTATACCAGTATGTTCGATGTAGAAGAATGTTGTAATTTATATTTCAATCGATGAATCCACTTTTAACTATGCCACGCCCATGTGAATATTTTGAAACTAATTTGATTATGGCGTCTGTTTCTGCCTATGGCAGCAACAGCGCCCTGTTAAATTAGTTTCAAAATATTCAACAGAACGGATACGGTATTAAGTGGTAAACACATACAATTGTACTTTTAAAGGTTCATGGCGGCCTTAGCTACATCATTCATTACACATTCTGATTGTGACGTCAGCCTACATGTGACGTAATTAATTATGACGCCATATACTTGACTGATAAGTCGAATTCAACCGTTTCTCTTTTTTCATGCAGAGGCTCGTGCTAATCTTTCCGGTGGTGGACCACACTGGACTTCAATAGCTGGTGGAAGTGGTGGAATGGGTGGAATGGGTGGTGGAATGGGCATGATGAATCCGTTTATGATGATGGCGCTCGGCAACAATGGAGGGTTTGATGGTGGGATGTCATCAGATTTTCTGGAAATGCAGGCGCTGGCCAGTATGGCAAACCCCAGACAACGTGGTGGCGGCTCTCGTATGAACCCGATGATGAACCCGATGTTTCTCAACGCGTTAGGCATGTTTAATTAGATGTTACATACCAAGATTATATGCGATTTAAAACCTCATTATTCACAGATATCAGGGGGCTCATGCGATTTATAAACAGGAAACTATGTGAAGCACATGTGTTTAGAGAAACCATCACTGATAGTATAGCTATTTATCAGTTAATCGTGGAAATATTTCAACACATGTTCTTACCCCCCCCCCCCCCCCCCTCTCTCTCTCTCTCTCTCTCTCTCTCTCTCTCTCTCTCTCTCTCTCTCTTTCTCTCTCTCTCTCTCTCTCTCTCTCTCTCTCTCTCTCTCTCTCTCTCTCTCTCTCTCTCTCTCTCTCTCTCTCTCTCTCTCTCTCTCTCTCTCTCTCAATTATTTGCTTGAGTATCTGTGAACATTTTAATATGACAATGGGTAGAAATGAATGAAATTGTTTCAATTCTCCTTGAGACGCTATGAGTATACACGTTTAGATTATGCCTGATGATTAGATTCATACAACAGTAGTAATGATAATAATAAAAGTAGAAGTAATAATAATAATAATAATTATAATAATAATAATAATAATAATAATAATAATAATAATTTGTACACAAATGCACAAATTCTCGCGCACACGCGCACGCACGCACACACACGCGCGCGCTCACTAACTCACTCACGCATGAACCGCACACGCGCGTACATACGCACTCACGCACTCACGCACACTCGCTCGCCCGCCCGCACGCACGCACGCACGCACGCACGCACGCACGCACGCACGCATACATACATACATACATACATACATGCATGCATGCATGCATACATACATACATACATACATACACGCGCCCGCATACGCACACACTATACGCGTGCGTATATACGTAAACGCGCGAATCTTGAGTAGCATATATGAACAAAGAAATTATTGTTGTTTATCGTACGATTAATATATTCTGATTAAGCAATGTGTTAAGAAGTCTCTTATTTATTGAAAACAAAATGATTATGAAAAATAGTTAACCCTTTAAGCAGTACTGACCAGACACGAGAAATTATCTCTGATGATTTTACGTGAGGGTAATGAAATTTCTCTACTGCTGTTTTACTTCAGAGTAATTAACTCGCTCACCTGTCCGTTGACCCTTTAGCAGACAACTGCTTCCAGTTAATTTAGCTTCTAGTCTTTCAACCCCCTACCCGCATATGTTTATTTAATTTAGGAGCCTCTGGTTTGTAAAGGTTAACTGAGTCGAGCACATTTAGCTCACATGAGCTTACACAGGACAGCGTATAAATAAGTTATTGTGTTTCCAAAACAAAAAACAGGAACATGTGAACTAGTACAATTTGGAACTGAATGTAAGTAATATTCTGTTGAATATTTTGAACATAATTGTTTTGGAAGAAGACAGTCAGTCTCCCAATTCAAAACTTTCAACAGTGCATTTACATTTTTTTGGAAGCGTTTTAATCTAATTCTGAGCTGTACTGTAGAGTGGCGTTTATGTAATTCTGGAGCAGGTGGCCTGACGTCTGGAGTGTAATTCAAAATTACCATCGGCCCATAAGGGGAAGAGTGTATTGTGTTTGGGTATGTCTGTGTGTCCGTCCGTCTGCCCGTCCGTATCTGTATCTAAAATCTATTGATCAATTTGGCTCAGATTTTAACACAAGGAAGAAACTTACCATGCAAGAGGATTTGCAGACGTCGGTTGTGATCCGGATAAAAGAAACCCGATCTGAATCGGATCAAACTCCGGATCTATGGATATCTCGAAAACTGAAATTTTAATACAAGACCAGTAACTAGGATTCCACAACTTTCGGTATGATCCGGCAAATCCAGAAAAACTCTGGAAAGCTTCGGCAACAATGTGACAAAACGGGAGGGCGAGATTCTGCAATCTCCGATTGCTCTTCTTATAACTCTAAAATGGAGATGATAACTCCGGCATCCGGATGCTAATAGACGGACCCATTTCTAGCTATGCCATGCCCATTTTAAACTAAGCTCCGCCCACATAAACGCATGTTGGAACCGATTTGAAACTTGAATTTCCATAATAAATTTCAAGGGAACGATACAGGTAGGCAAAAGTTGTTGAATACTTTGAAACTAATTTGATTTCGCGCTGTTGTTGTCTATGTCAGTTAAATTAGTTTCAAGATATTCAATGGAATGTATATGTAAATTCATCCAATTTTGTGACGGATTTCTTTCAGTTTTCGTGAATGAGTTACGTCATTAAGATTGTTTGTGACGTCAGATCAAATGTGATGTATTTAATTATGGCATCAGATACTTCAATGGCTTACCTATAGCTAGGTACCGGGGTCGATACACTCCCTCAAGTTCTCGTACCAGGAATACCAATGTAATAAAATCCGGTCAAAAACAATGGCCCGGTTCATCAGTGTCTAAAGACCGATTAGCTGACAACTACTTCCACTTAAATTGACGTCTAAACGCCTTACCTGCACAATTAAATTCTTTTAACTGGCCCAAAATTTCGGGATTAAGGTTAACCATTTTAAGGACATTTTTTCTCACCTGGGTGAGCTTATGCAATGCACCGTTCCATTTTAGCTATGCCCCGCCCACCTCTGCCTAGGCTCCACCCACACCTTGCTCGTGTTGGGATCGATCGATCGATCTCTGAACACCCTGACTATCAATTTCCAAAAAACTACACAGGTAAGCTGTTGAATATTTTCAACAGCATGTTTATTAAATAGCAAAGAATTACAAAGGTATACAATTCATACAACGTGTCGGAATATTTGAGATTTGGTGACGGTTTATATGGAACCCTTTGTGACGTAATAATTATGACGTCATCATACACGCGCGGAGCTGATTATGACGTCATACGAGGTCTGATGATGAATGGATAATCTGGAAAGGTGAATTGCAAGTCGTCCGTTTTCCATCTTCCACCGTCTGGCATCCGTCAACAATAGTATCTAGGGGCCTACGTTTCGCCAAATTTGCTGGATATAGCCCATTTACCAACATCTACTGGGATTGTGAAAATGAACAGTATACAAATCCGAATATCCGCGCCACGGCCTTTACTAGATTGTCACCGTATTCAAATCTATGGGTAATCATATTGAGCTCGTCCGGTTGGGTTAGGGTTGTCCACTGTCCTGCTATTGTCATCGTATGATTAATTACAAGATTAAGTGAAACTTACGAAGTTGAAAGTTAATCTTGATTTTACCGAGCTGTCAGTAAGTAAGAAGGGATCACATGAGAGTCCGTGCGTAGCTTATGACGTCATATTTAAGAGAGTCAAATGAATGCCGAGGGATCACATAGGGTGGGTAGTATACTAATCAAGGTACACTATAATTCCCAATTCACCTTTCCAGAGTACCACACATCATATGACGTCATAATGAACTGCGTGATGTGTAGAATGACATCATAATGAATGACGTCGATAAGTACGTCACGAACGCATATTTGAAGAAGGTCTATGCGTTGTTGCCCAAATTGTTTGCTTTTACTATTTAATAAATATTCTGTTGAATATTTTGAAACTAATTTGACTGGGCGCTGATATTTAGGGAATTCGCGGATCGATCAATCCCAACACGGTGTGGTGTGGGTGGAGCTTAGCTAGTGATGAGCGGGGCATAGCTGGAAATGGAAAGGTCCATTAGAAGAGGCGTGTGATCCCTTCGTACTTAATTACAGACTTTGTATTGTAATTTTATCTCACTGACTTAAGTATTCCAGTATCCCACGAGATTTCAAAGTACGCATTCATTTCACTTAATGCTAACCATTTTTATTATTAGTTATTTCATGCAGTGGACACGATAGTATTAAGAGGCACATTTTCCCTTGTTGAAGCTGATCTCGTTGAATGTGAGTTGACCACGGTAATGCCAATGCCGGCTTTCCCCATGAGCATTCTTATCCATCTAGATATAGTCTGCTTCAAAACTGAATGATGAGGTTTCTGTATCAACACCAATAAACTGGTTACACCACTTCTCCACGCTTCAGGTATTCTGTACACACTGTCGTGATGAATAATCGTGTAGTGCGGACGGACCGGACGGGTACTGACCATCCCGGTAAAGCTGGGTACAGAACGGCCACTCCGGATTCGCTCCGAGCATGCTGCACGCCCCCCCCCCATGGGTAGGATTGTACGCGCGCATAAGCGCTATGAGAGAGGTTCTTGTTAAAATCGTCACATGTCACGGGATTGGAAGCGAGTGCATGCCAATAATGTACCGAGAGGGTACTCGTAAAACCCTTTAATTATTCCGTTCTTGTTGTTCTTGACATTGATCAAGACCAGAATAAAACGAGCTTTCTAGAACTCTTAACCGTTTCAAAATCGGCCCAGAAATGGCTGAGTTATCCACGGAAACCCCCTTAAATTATGTTCAAAATATTACTCTTGACGTCGTAACCATGTGTATGCATAAAAGATCTAGAATGTTCTAGAACATGGCAAATGCGTCACTGATCTAGCTGCACGCTGATTGGCTGAGGCATCTTCCTCTGACGTCACGAGTAGTATAAATGGGGTGAAAAAACCAAGAATCAGCAGCATCGTCGGCGTGGAGACCGACCCATCTGGAGGACTGGCTGGAAGTGCGGGACTTGACGAGTGACCCGGAACACCTACGGAAGATACAGCATATCACCGCGGTTTCAAACGGTTTTCAGCTCACCCGCACCGGAAAGCAGTTCTTGGACTTTCCGCATTACAGAATTTTGGATGCTCCCGGACGCCATTCAGGGGAAAAATAATTAAACTTAAAATTATGGTTCCCACTTCCGAACTTGTATAAAGAGAACACCTCTGCGGAAAGGGCCATACGGGCCTGGAATGTAATTCTACGGAATGTAGAGCTACGGTGATTCTTGGTGGATGACTCGCCGGATCTGCCAACCACGCTGAAAAGTGGACTTCAATCTCCGCACTACATGTCGTGTGTGCTTAATTAACTTTTTGACCACAGTCAGGTGGACTTTGCCAGATGCGCAGCAAGAGCTATGCGACGCATCCCGCATTGTGTGCCAATATATGTAACTGCCTAATAATGTATACAGCCCTCTTTGTTAATGGGCACACCTCAACTTATTATTTCCGTCGCCGGACGAATAACTTTCTCACTTCCGTATGAATTGTATGCTAGTTAACAAGACTATCTAATAAACATCTCTTCACTGCTCTGTTTCACTGTCCTGAGTGTGTACCATGTCTACCATGTCTGGAGGAGGTATCAGCTTGCGGATCAGCCTGCAGAAACCAGCTGCAGAAATCGCCGCTGGAAATTTCTCCAGCTCCAGAGAACGTGTCAACTCGCGCTAAGAATATGTTAGCGCCTCAATTTCAGTAACATAGCAGCCTGCCTGTTCCGTACCGATGACTATTAGGTACTCAAGTAACTATACTATTGTACATCTAATTATTATTATTTCCGTGTTTGGTACTGATGACTAACAGGTACCTTTCCAGTCTTAAGACCGCATTTATAATTTCTTTATTACTGTGAATATTATTCTTGTTTACTGTGGTGCTTACAACTAGCCGCACCGTCTAAGTTGATCAGTCTATGATACTTAGTTATTTTATTTAATTAGAATCTACTTGTTGCATTGGTTAGTTGTATATGGCAGATAGCCATCCAGTTAATATGTTTTGTTTAATTATAGAAAACTGTGGACCGCGGTACGCTAGGAGATACTATACAGCAACATTTATATCTGCATCACTTATTCCCGCCATCATCAATTTTACACTGAGGTCGCTGACCGTGCTCTAATTGTTTGAGCCTTGCATGTTACCGACTAAACCTTACTATTCAGCTCGATAGGATAGGTTAAAGTGGTTAGCGACAATTTCTTCATTTACAGACATATAGTGTATGCCTCTTTTCCGGTTGTTGCGGTAATGTAGTCCCGCACTCCGGCAAGGTTGTGTCAAATTGGCCAATTACCTATAGGGCCTCATATACATCAAGTTATTGTCTCTTTCCATGATCCACCAGCAGTGTGACTTTTTAAATGTTTGGATTCCCTATCAGCAGGTTGATCTGATCCGACCCTGGAAAACTATCGGAGGCTTCCGAGCGGTGATGGTTAAAGTGCTGATTTACACACACTTCCCCCTGTATCTTCGCATACTTGTTAGCTAGATACACTTGCCAATGAAGGAAGCACTGCCAAAACATATAGTTATAATTGTGAGATAGTTGGTTTATTTACTGGCCCGCAGTGCACATTTGGGCATATTGGAATTAACCCTAATGACAGGTCAACTGTTAGATCCGTAGCACGTGGTGATGAACGGGATGCGGATCTCCATCCGATTCATTGGAGTGTCTGGATGAAGCATTGGAGCATGTCACGCCCTCACGGGAAGGATGCTCGTGATGGATATCCGTCTCTCCACCACCACCATAAAGACATGTTAGTGATCAAACTTGCTTGTGTGAAATGTAGCCATTGTCCAGGTGATGTTTTATGCGGTTGCGGAGAAAGGTAGCCAGGGTTTCATCGAATTCGGATGCCTTGTGTCGTAACATGTATGCATGCTGTCCTTGGAGGCAGATGCTATTTTTAAGTGACCTACAGGAAGCTGAGCGTATGCGCCCATTGGACAACTTATCTAAAGATAGGTATGAATCCCTGCCACTTGCGGCCAAAGCTAGTTTTTGTTTCTAACAACTAAATGGTAGGTTAGACTATAGCAGAAGGCCCGCATAAATAAAATGGCATCTACCAATACAGTATCTTTGAAAACTACATAACATGGGGACCTGGAAATTCTGCGGAAATTGTTTGTCCCATCTTCACGCACTTCACGCAAACCAGCATGCAGCACCTTAACAGTAGCTTCACTAGGATTTTCAGCACTTAGCATTTTCTGTTGTACAAAAGAGTGGCCCTTTTTGCCAGCCCTTTTCCTCTGCTTTGGTGTTGATGGCATTTTCCTGTGACGGAGGCCCGCGCGAGGCACTTTTCTCTCGCAACAACAAAATTTTTATGTATATTAGCTTATATTAAGCTACTTAGTGACTTCGTTGCAGATGCTTCTCTTGCGGGGATACCTCTGCAGATTCAGGAACCTGTGTGGTACCTCCAGCGACACCACGTAGAAAGAACACCAGCTAGCTCTATATTGTACATTATTGTGCTCATTTTACTGTCAAAAAATTCACCCTGTTTGTATAGTATTTATTAACATTTCTACTATTTAATTATAAATCAATCCATAACTCTAAATTAGTATGGATAGGCATACCGGTGATACAAATAGATGGGATGAGACCATGTGGATCAATCTTGGTGACAATGGTCGCACGGACCCAATGGAACATCATTGTTCCACCGGCTCTAGAAGTCGGTCTTTGTATTTCTTGAAGAGACATCATACGGGATCCGCAACCCAGCGATCTGCAGCTAATCAGCCATCCCGGTCATCATACACTTGCGATGGGCAGAAATCTATTAGTGGACCAGTATGTACCCCCACGAGCTACAAGTGGCACCCAATGTGGGGCTCGAACAAGAAGCGAATCCATGCCTACGCTCAGCACACGCGACTTTCAGTCTCCTTCATCCGACAATCAGCTCTCCCTAGATACAGAAGTAGCATCATATGATGGAAGAACTGCTCGCGTGTTCACTAACAATGTAACTAATTTCCCTGGTGCGGAACGACCAGCACCGCCTCAACACGAGTTTTCACTGATCAGCAAGGGGACATTCCACGATGCCTCGCAGGTGGGAACTCAATACATCACACTATCGGATCTCCGCGATAGGCTACCAACATCTACGCGGGATCACGGACGACCACGACAAAGACCCCCACAGGGGCAACCACAACCTTCACGATCATTATGTTCGCCCACATCATCAATAGGTGACCAGTGGCCGGATGCTCATGTACTTTATCCCGTATCTCCTCCTCTTCGCACGTTTTCACCTTATTATTCATCAAGACAGCGCTATGAACCGCAGGAAACGGCTACTCCATTTCAGCAATATATCAAACAACATCCACACCGCACACACCTTCCACGCCAATCACCTGCACTACCTCCATATGCAGAACATCTATCTCAGCATCAGGAACGTCCACGCCGTCTACACAACACGCCTCCACAAGTCTATATACCTACACCTGTCTATGGACCCGCATCAAGGTGGTATTCGGCCTAACCTAGTACCATGCAACACATCATCAATGGGAATCACCTTCACGAACATGACAGCATCGACAGTGACATCAACGGGAAGCACGACCACCACCACCACCTACACGCCGACCAGCATCCGCATTTTCAACAGTTTTGCTACCACTACCACCAGGTTTTGCTCCAATTACTTCTCCAAGAGGTCATAGGCGGATGATTCTCCCCCCCCCCCCCGACCTCCCCGAATTTAGCGGGGAGACTGATTGGGCTAATTATAAAGTACAATCTGAAATAATAAGTAGGACAAACGGGTGTAGTAATCGTCAGATAAGAGAGTGTTTGGCCGAAAAGTTGTCCAGAAAAGCTCTGCAAGTTCTGGCAGACTTAGGCACAGACTACACACCATCCTACACCGAACTAGAGAACGCGTTGTCGGAAAGATTCGGTGACACAGCCCTCGGGGAAACCAGTTGGCTTCAACTTAAAAATCTACGTCGATGCTCGGAAGAAACGTTACCGGAGTTATCCAGCCACATACATCGCTTTGTTACCCGCACATACCCCAGCACAAATCTTGAGGGCATAACCCACTTACATCTTAACACCTTCATCGACGCATTGAGCAGAGAACCACCGTTGAAAGAAAAACTATTTCTCACGGAGCACGGCAGCTTACAACAACTTACAGCTACCATGGTCCGGATTGAGAATTTCCTAGAATGGGAGAAAAATAATCGCCGCCAACTACACCCAATTAATGAGGTAAATGATGTAAATGTCGCCACTACCACCAAATCAACCACCACCACCACCAGCACCGCATCAGCAAACGGACAACATGCACAGCAGGAACAAACCGGTCAAAATCATGCATCTAGAGGAAGAGGGCATGGCCAATCCCATTGCGGGGGCCGCAACAATGCCCGAGGACACGGGAACCTGCACAACAACAGCAATAGGCAAAACATGCATGATAGATTAGAAGAGATTACTAAACAGATCTCTGCACTCACCAATCTCGTGACAATGCTCAGCACCACAGTAGCGACACAGTCTACCACTAGGCCACAACCCACCATAGCTTCAGCACCGCCATCAAACACGTGCTTTGGATGTGGTCAGCCAGGCCACTGGAAGGAGCGATGCCCAAACAGACCTCCATCCAAAACTCCAAGATTACATCCAGCATCCTGAAAATCCGTCAAACTAGCATGGGCACCGATTATAGAGTCACTTCGGTGCCCATTTCCACAACCCGGCTCGACTGCGGCCCTGAACCACAATATCAGGTGGTCATTTCTACTTGTCAACACACTCCTACTACACCATGCACCCATTTACACCCGGCTTCATCTATGACGGTGCTCACGACACACACCGCATCTGCAGCACTGTCATCTTTCCCCTGCAGAAAGAGTGACCTCGCATTTTCCGCCTCTACTCAACCTTCTTACCTATGTAAAACGGCAGTGGTAGGTTGTAGCACCTCCGCTGAAACAACGTTTTTGCAAGCACCACGTTCCCCACCAAGGCATTTAACACCCGGTGCCCTTTGGTGGTATGCAACGCATAGCCTATTACAACTTCATCACCAACCTCCACCACAAGTAGTGATATCGAATGAAGCATTCATTCGGCACCATGGATCCGCAAAAAGAGACATCGTACGAAGAAAGTGAAAGCAATACAGTGGCGGTGTTTCTTCTGCGCATCAACTAAACACCCCATGATGCATTGTAAAACATCGCTCATACAGGTAGCCCTCATCCGTGAACATGCGAATCCTATCCGCACTGCAGTATATACCAACACT
Organism: Chaetoderma sp. LZ-2023a; assembly: GCA_034401795.1. NCBI lineage: Eukaryota > Metazoa > Mollusca > Caudofoveata > Chaetodermatida > Chaetodermatidae > Chaetoderma > Chaetoderma sp. LZ-2023a. Next base: position 145,689,308 of record CM067370.1, read on the forward strand.
GCTTACATAGAATCTGCAACAACGGCATCACCATTGCTACCCCAGACTCCATCGTCACCTAAGCAATCCCAGCAGCAACGATGATGAGTTGGCGCTTTCTACACTCAGCCACCAATAGCACTCACGGAAGCTATTTGGAAACAAGCTGACTATATACGGAATGATCTTCTGCAGTCTTACAGCAAGGTGATATATATGTCGGCATGTCTATTTAGCGGAATTTCCACCAGTGCCACTGTTTTTAACAAGCGTGTGTATGAGAGCATCCCTTCTCATAAGAAGCCACTCCTTAAGCCTACAAACATATTTTTGCAAACAGCTACGGGAGCCGATGTTCCCGTGGCTGGAGTAGTAAACCTCGTACTGTCGATAGAGGAAATGGAATTCATTCAGCGAGTTGTTATTGCCTCTATTCACAACGATGCCCTGCTTGGTTCTAATTTCCTCAGTGCCAGCGAAGCCGTCATACACTGCATACAACAGGAACTAGAAATGATCTTGTGGGCCACCACACCACAATTGGGGACAACACTCACACCACCATACTGGAACCTGACCCTGAATATATGATCGGCTCACAATGCGCCAGTCCCCATATCATCATGGACACCACCAACAAGGAACATATCTCCTTCTGCGTATTCAATGGCACTGCAGACCCTATTACACTTGAATCAGGAGTCCGTTGAGCCATCTGGTGGATGTAATATCACTGGAGACAGCCCACCCGCAATCACACCAACCACAACTTCTGATGATTTGCCAGAACACTTACATGACCCATATTTGCTTTACAGTAGGATTGATGCAATCCCAAAAATAACAAGTACGGAAATTACTTCATAAATATCACGATAGTTTCTCGGCCGGCGACATGGACCTCGGAGAAACTCATCTAGTACAACATTCCATCAGCACAGGAAACAACAGACCTGTCCGTCATCCCTTTAGATGTCTTCCTATTCACAAGGAAGCGAGGCACACCAACAGGTAGAGGACATGTTGCGGACCGGAATAATTGATCCATCAGCATTCCCCTGGGACAGTTCCATGGTACTAGCAGGCAAAAAGGATGGATCTTTGCAGTTTTGTATAGACTACCGCTGCCTTAATGATCCTAGCATCAAGGACGCCTATCTGCTCCCAAGGATAGATCAGGCCTTAGATTCTTTGGCCGGAGCCAAGTGGTTTTGATTTAGCTAGTGGGTACTGGCAGGTAGCCATGGATGAGGCTGACATGGAGAAGACCGCATTCATTTGCAGAGACGTTTTTTTCCAGTTCCGCAAAATGCACTATGGATTGTGCAACGCTCCTGGAACTTTCGAGCAACTCATTGAGCAGGTATTAACTACCCTGCAATGGGAAATCCGTCTGTGTTACATTGACGATGCCATCGTCTTTGGTCCTTCGTTTGAGCAAACTCTATCCAATCTAGACGCTATGCTCTCAAGATTCTGCATGGCTAACTTAAAGCTCAAACCCAAGAAATGTCATCTCTTCACACAGAGCATCGCATTCCTGAGACACGTCATATCCGGTGATGGAGTGGCCACCCAACTGTAAAAAACAAAAGCTGTGGCGGAGTGACTGACACCTGAGTCGGTCACGGAAACTCGGAGCTTCCTTGGTCGCTGTCAGTACTATCGCCGATACATCCGTCATTTCAGTGAGATCGCATCACCCCTCTTCAAGATCACTGAAAAAGATCGACCATTCGAGTGGACGAGTGAGTGTGAAGGTTCCTTCCAGGCATTGAAGGAACTCTTGACGACCACACAAATTATCGCTCATCATAATCCTAACCTCGATTTCATCCTGGACACATATGCTATTGGCGCAGTTCTATCTCAGATCACGGGGGGGGGGGGGGTGATGGGGGGATGGAACAGAGCAGGTATTGGGTTACGGTTCGCGTACTCTGAATAAAACAGAGAAACGTTACGTGACCACTAAGCGAGAACTATTATCTGCGGTCTACTTTGTCAAGTACTATAAACACTTTCTGTATGGCCCCCCCCCCACCCATTTACTCTCCTTACAGATCACACCTCACTGCGCTGGCTCAGAAACCTAAAAAATCTGGAGGGCCAGGTAGCGAGGTGACAGGAATCCCTGCAGAATTTTAACTTCAATGTGGTTCATAGACCGGGCAGACTGCATGGAAATGCCGGTGCCTTGAGTAGAATCGGGCTTGAGGATGAACCCGAAGTAGCCACCACTGTGACACATACAACACAGCCATCTCCGGTGTTCCCCGAATTGTGGTGTGCAGAGTGGAACATGGAGACAGTCGCTCACGAACAAGCAACAGACGCACAAACATGAAATGTATACGCGTGGGTCCAGGATTGGGTACGTCCTCCCCGGGAATCTGTTACACCATTATCCGCAACAGCAAAATGTTACTACCAGCGGTTCGAAGAATGCCATATGCATGAAGGTGTTCTCTACATTAATAACTGCATTGTGATCCCCGAGCGTTATCGGAATGACATACTGCTTCCGAGATTCCACTGGATCGGAATTCGCGATAGTGTAAAGGCATGGGTCGCCAAATGTGTCCCATGTCAAAGACACGCTGTTGGCCAGCACCATTCCGGACCCCTAAATGCAGGACACGTTTAAACTAATATAACTAACACAACAATATATACACCTGTGCAAAAGTTAAGCACCACCCTATTTTTACGCACATGCGAGGGTATATTCATGTGCTATGAAGAAAGCAATAGCATAAACATTTATGTACCCATCCATCTTAGTGCAAGAGGTAATAATGCAACTAGAGGAATGCTGATTATGATGGTGGGGAAACACTGTATGTTTTTGTTTGAACATGAAAACGAGGCCTGAATATGGTTACGTTGACACAACTGATAACTATTGCCCTACAGTTGACACACGTGGCTAGATTGTCATTAATGGTGTCTGAAAACGAAGTTTAACATCTGTGCACGAGTTTGAGACTGTCATTATTAATACCGGGTATATCCACCTTGTGCCTGGATGACGGCCTGGACACGACGTCTCATGCTGGTCACCAACTGACTGATACGCCATTGTGGTATTCGTTGCCATTCAAGATGGAGTGCGTCTGTTAATTCCTGTAGGTTCTGCACAGGAGGATCCCTCCTTCTCACCATGTTTCCCAGAATGTCCCAGATATGCTCAATAGGGTTCATGTCAGGGCTCCTTGCTGGCCATGGTAGGGTTTCGATGGCATTCTGGCGGAGGTATTCATGCACAGCTCTAGCACGATGTGGTTGGGCGTTGTCATCCATGAATATAGGGTGGGTTCCAGGTGCATGATTTACAAAATGAGGGACCACAACTCTATCCAGTATGGAATCTTGATATCTTTGTCCATTTAGTGTTCCAGGTACAGTCAACAGATCCAGCTTACAATCAAATGAGATGCACCCCCATATCATAACGGAACCTCCACCAAATGGAACTTCTTCCATGATGTTACGTTGGTCGTACGCCGTGCATCTGGACCTCCATACACGAGTTCGACCATCTGTGGCATGAAGCAGGAACCGACTTTCATCGAACCAGTGTACCCATCTCCAGGATCTCATGTTCCAGTGTCTTCTTTCGTTGCACCACCTCAGACGCTCCTCTTTGTGGTGTGCAGTGAGGAGAGGACGTCTGACAGGTCTCCTAGCTTTCATGCCAGCAGCATACAGTCTCCTTTTGACGGTAGACATTGACACTCTATTGCGCGTTTCCCATTGCTGGCTGAGCACTCTGCTGTTGGTGAATGGAGATCTCCTAACAAGGCGTACTAGGGCTCGATCATCACGGGCAGTAGTCTTCTTCGGTCTTCCAGATCTAGGCCTGTCCTTCACCTCGTTAGTTTGCCCATGTTTTGCAATCAAACGACTGATTACAGTATGGTTAATGTTCAGCTGTCTACCAATCTCTCTGCATGACATACCAGTGGTATGCATGCCTATGATTTGCCATTTCACACGATCACTTAACCTTCGTCTTGCCATAGCGGTTCACAATCAAGAGCTAATTCTCTCTGTACAAATAAACCACGGTCATGAACACAAAATTCCTAATCTTGTCGCCTAAATCTGTATGTAATGTTCTACACCTCAAACTGGACTTTTACATAACTGAACACGTGTACTGTTTCCCGCCACGCACGGACATCAAGCGGCGTGAAGTCATGCATGCATGTGCATTTCGTACTTGGAATTATGTCAACTAACGCGGGGACAAAAAGTATGGCAGCCTAGTTGTACCATCATGTTTCTACGTTCTATTGTTTTTGCTGGTGCTTACCTTTTGCACAGGTGTATATATAGTTCATTTTAACATTGAGATGTATGTGAAATTCACTTCCATTTGTAATGAAGGTATGTAAAATTAGTGCTTGCTGTTAACAGTGCTATACTATTTCTCCCCGGATAATTAAAAAAAAGTGTGCTAACCCTTTAATGACTAAATTTATTTTTTTAAACCCCAAAGATTTACTTATTGAATGCCCATTTGCAGGCCAAGAGAAGACTATTTTTAAAAATGTACCACTGGAATGACTGGCTCGATCATTGAGCCAGTCATTTCAGTAGTAAATTTTTCTAAAATAGTCTTCTCTTGGCCTGCAAATGAGCATTCCCGAAGACCACTACAGAGGCCGGTTTTGGCCGGCTTCGTCGTGAAACAGTTAAAAAGTAAAATACAATATGAATTTTGACTATTCTGCTACTATCTCAGACACTACATGTGTTTTAGTTTAATTCATTACATGCGAATTAATTGTATGGCTTCGCTATCACTTCAGTCACACTCACTAGCCAGTTTTGTTCATGAGCTGTACTGTATTAGCTCAAGGAGACGATGAGCATATTACACCATACTTTGTTTGAAGTGGGATTTTCGTACCTGTACTCCTAGTTTATTTGGTTGAACAATGTTCTGATTTCAAAACGTTATACAAAATTTCCTCTATAGGGAATTAGTGTGGCTTGATAGTAGATAATTCTGGATATGTCTCCGAAAACAAATGGCACCAAAATAATTTCTATTGAACTTTTGTCCCGGTTAAAGCTAATTAGTGGATAATTCTACCAGATTATTTTTAACGCGGGCGATGTGGAAAGTCAATTCGTTTCTACTATGGAAATCTCGAAATCTCGCGTGATACGTCAAGACACTCTAGCTACGCTTATCATTCGTATCTTGCGAGATCTCCTTCGATTCCAGATCGAGAAAAGTATTTCTACGCTTATGTGTGGCCAGCCAGATGGAAAAGTATGTACACGAATTTGATCGTTTCGCTCATCTCAGCTTATCTCAGCTCCACTTAGCTGATGTCTGTTCCGGCCTTTAGCCTGTAAATTGTGGTGTCACTAGTGTATCTTTAGATCCAGTCGCACATTCTTCATAGCCTTAATCTAGTCTCTGGTTTGTGAGTGCTCTAAATAGCACGGAATGCAAGTGCAATTTACTACTGCTTTGTCCACAAAGCCACATCGCCAGCAAAGATAGCGCAGTTCTATCTCAGGGAAATATACGATTTCATCTTTTCAGTTATTGTTATTTTCCCATGTCCCTGGGATACACATCAATACGTTGAACACCATGGGGTTAATCGAGGAATAAGTTTTAACTATGCCCCCCCCCACCTATAGCTGACCTCCACTCACTCTTCGCCCGAGTTGGACTCGATCGATCCCTGAACTCCCCGACTATCAATTTCCAGAAAGCTATATTCGAGTAAGTTGTTGAATATTTTGAAACTAATTTGTTGCTGCAACAGCGCCCAGTCGAATTAGTTTCAAAATATTGAACAGAATGTTTATTAAATAGTAAATACATACAATTCGTAAAACAATGCTTAGTCCGTCATTAATTAAGCGTTCGTGACAAACTGATCTACGTCATTCATGACGTTATTGATTATGACGTTAGTCTACACGCCACGCAGTTGGTATTGACGTCATATGATTGATGGATAAACTGGAAAGGGCCATTACATTCCTTTGAGTTGTGCTATCTCCTTTGCCATAAATAGATGCATCATTTATTCAGAGAGCAATTCGTCTATAGGCCTACTTCAGAAATGCAGTAAACCTAGAGACAATCATTTTGACCGTAATGTAGTACATCTGCGCAACGGTAGGCGAACAGGAACACGTCTGGATCACTATTTCATTTTCATTGAACTACAACGCTTAAGCACGTCAAGTTGGCTAATTACTATTTTGGTCACTAAACTGCAATGCAATTCTCTTCAATATGGTAAGTGATGTCAAATGGTGCATGCATGAAGCAGTACTGCAATGCAGTTCAACCTGGCAAGTGAATTCAAATTTGTCACTGTGCCATAACGTAGTACAGCATAGTAAGAGAACCTGAACAAGACACTGTCTCTCATGCACTGTCGCAAACACAGGAGAAGTTAGGAACGGATGAATAATTGGCATTGTTGGTATACTGAAAACTCGAAGATAAATTTTCAGGTTATAGAAATCGTATTCTAATGGCGCCCCTCGAATAACCATAGTCTTTCTCTCAATAACCAAATGCGGACAACCAGGTCTACACGACATTGGTCTAGAACATATTTCATGAGTACAAAGCACGCCCACGACAATGCGCGATGGAATGAAAGGCAAAAGTATAGACGTCTGTGCCTGGGAATATAACAGACACATGTACTATAATTTGAAAGTACATTTATTTTCTCACGAGCTAGACAGATAAATATAATGCACAGTACATATTAGCATATTGTTTTATACACTTATTGGCGAAAATTAGAATGTTCGCTAAAGGTTACTCCGTCTGTCGGTTTGTCTTTCTGTGTGTCGGCGTCCAAAATCGGTTAAGTTTTTTGCTTAGCTCAGCATATCGTCTTATATCTCGGCATTATTTCACCCTATTGGAGCATATGCCTCCTTATAAACGAGGGGATTGATCACAATGATATTGAGACTATGAGGTCACAGGTCAAGGTCACTGTGACCGTGATAGAAAACTATTTTTATGTTTACGTTTTTGGTTTAGCTCAACATATCGTCTTATATTTCAGGATTAGATCACCATATTGGGACTAAACTTGGATACATGCTTCCCTATATCAACGGAACTGAACATAAAGATTTTTAGGTCATGAGGTCAAATGTCAACGTCACTGCGACATTGCTATAACACTATTTTTATGGTTAAGTTTCTGGTTTAGTTCAACATATGATCGTATACTTCAGGATTGGTTAATTCCATTTTGACTAAACATGGGCACATGCTTCCACTATATGAAAGGGATGGAACACAATGATACTGAGGCCACGAGGACAGAGGTGAGGGTCAATGTCAGCTTGGTAGAAAATTCTATTTTTCACGGCTAATTTTCTGGTTTAGCTCAACACATTATCTTATATCTCATGATTGGTTCACCCTATTTGGACTAAGCTTGGGAAAGTGCCCCTATATATCAAGTGGATGGGTCACAATGGTATTGAGGACAAATGCCAATGTCATTGTAACATTTGCATAAAATGCATATTTTAACAGTTAGTTGCTTCTGCTTAGCTCAGCGTGTATTTATTTCAGAATTGGCCAAATTATTGGAACTAAACTAAGCATGGCCATACAGTTACTCCAACCAGTAGGAGCATAGCAAAGACATTACGACTTTTGAGGTTAAGACCATTGTGATCTTCCTACAAATCTAGATTTTCATTTGGATATGCGAAATGCCACAGGTTTTCGCCAAAATCCCGTCAATGTAACGGTGATGTCTGGTTTATTCCTCAATTGAGTGTTTCTGTGGCATACTCAGGCCGCAAGCTGCTTATCATTGGCGCCATTGCTATCTGTTTGCTGAACATGATTGATATCATCTGCGATATCTGCAACAGAGAATCACAAGATTCTGAATGGTAGTGGACATGCACAGTCGCACATGTGCGCAAGCACGCACGTACATGTATGTTTAAAAAAGTCAACGACGACGACGACGACGACGACGACGACGACTACTACTACTACTACTACTACTACTACTACTACTACTACTACTACTACTACTACTACTACTACTACTACTACTACTACTACTACTACTACTACTAAATAATAATAGTAATAATAATAATAATAATAATAATAATAATAATAATAATAATAATAATAATAATAATAATAGTAATAATAATATTAATAATAATAATAATAAGAATAATAAGAATAATAATAAGAATAACGAGACATAAGTGTTACTCTGACGGGATATTGCCGAAAATGTTTGGCAATTTGCGTTTCCAAATACAAATGTTTGTATGAAGATCACAATGACCTTGGCCTCAAAAGTCTGAATGTCTTGGTGCTGCTCCTACTTTTTGAAGTAACCCTACGTCCATGTTTAGTTCCAATTTACGAGACCGATTTTGTAATAAAGGCAAGAGGGGCTAAGTAGAAGAACATTACTGTTAAAATCTGCATTTATACAAATGTTACAATGGCCTTGACCGTTGACACCAATATCATTGATATATGGACGTACACACATGCCCAAGTTTTGTCCCAATAAAATGAACCAATCCCGGGATATAAGAGGATACGTTGAGTTAAAACAAAAACATAACCGTGAAAAAATAGTTTTGTTTCAAGGTCAGAGTGCCCTTCACATTTGACCTCAATATAATGGACCTTTCCGGTTTTAGCTATGCCCCGCCCATCACTAGGTAAGCTCCACCCACACCTCGCCGTGATGGGATTGATCGATCCCCAAATTCCCTAGCTATCAATTTCCTGAAAACTATACAGGGAAGCTGTTGAATATTTTGTAACTAATTTGACTGGGTGCTGTTGCTGCCTATGGTAGCAACAGCCCCCAGTCAAACTAGTTTCAAAATATTCAACATAATATTGATTAAATAGTAAAAGCAAACAATTTGTACAACAACGCATAGACCGTCTTCAAATATGCGTTCGTGACGTACTTTTCGACGTCATTCATGACGTCATTCATTATGATGTCATTGTACACATCACGCAGTTCATTATGACGTCATATGAAGGGTGGGTACTCTGGGTCAAGTTTGACTCCTAACCATAGATAGCTAACTAGAGTACCAGCCGAACTTCAAATAATTAACTAGCTAGTCAACTATAGTCAACCGAGCACCCGACCTCGGTTGAGATGGTTAGTGCGATATTTGTGTAAATTTCAAAATGGCGGTCCCCGATCGCTTGCCACGAATAAATGCATATAAAGGTGTAAATAGTTCACTAAATAACTTAGGTTTGTTGAAATTATGCTTTCCCATTGTATGTCAATGTTCCAAAAGCCCATATTCCTTCCCACTTTATGTCATATGGACGATTTTTGACGTCTTAGCGGAGAAAAATAACCCATTTTCGTAGGTCATCAAAACAGACGACAGAAAGGGTTAATGGAGACTGCTACCCGGCTCCAAATTTTCTGCAATAATAATTCAATAGGGAACCGGGTACCAACGAACTATAGTCGACTACGATCCTGTTTGACTGGGCATAGCAACCGTGCATGATCAGTAAACCATGAAACTGACTATGGTTAGCGAGTCGAACTGGACCCCGGAAATGTGAATTGTGCTCCATTCCTTTGATAAAGCGAAGCATATGCCCAAGTTTAGTCCAAATATGGGGAACCTATCCTGAGATATAAAACAATATGTTGAGCTAATCGGAAAACCTAACCGCAAAACATATTAGTATACCTAGGTCACATTGCCCGTGACCTTTGACATCAATATCATTGGGACCCATCCCATTTATATAAGCAAGCATATATCAACGCTCTGCTCCAAATCGGGTGAACTGATCCTGGGATATAAGAAGATATGGTGAGCTAAACCAAACTCTTAGTAGTAAAATAGTCACAGTGACCTTGATCTTTGAACTCATGACCTCGATACCAGTGTGCTCCATCCCTTTGATGTAAGGAAGCGTGTGTTAAAGATTGAATGGGAATGATTGTTGCCTTAGCGAGATGGCCCCTAGAGATATTTCGTTTGAAATTATTCAAAATAATCGTTCTCACAACGCTAAGAATTTACAGTATCTGTCCATTGCGGTTTGAAAATGTTTAAAGAGTACTCATAACATGATAATTAATAACCACAGTAAACTACTTCACAATGGCCATCTTCTGGCGCGTTTAGCTTAAGACAAGTCACTCACGATCATACGATATGCCTTTGAATCATGCACCTATAGTGGATTGGATTCGCTAATTATTGACGAAAATTAGTGTTTCGCCAATATATCGATCGGTGCGGTTACTCAGTGTATCACTGTTTGTCTGTTTCCTGGTCTGTTTGTCGGCGTCTAATCTAAGTTACGTTTTTTCTTTAGCTCAACAAATCATCTTATATCTCGGCATGGTTTCACTCATTGAACTAAGCTTGGACACAGCGCCATTGAGGTCGTGATGTCAAAAGCCAAGTTGACTTGGATCCGGATACAAAACTCCGTTGTATTAGTTTTCTGCTTAGCTATACACATTCAATTATATTTTGGGATTGGTTCACCCTATCGGGACCACACACATGATTGACTATATCAAACGGATATAGAGCGATGATAATAAGATCCTGATGTAAAATGTTACGGTCAATGTAACCGTTTTATAAAATCTTATTTATGGTTAACCTTAGCTCAACGTGTGATCCTATATCTCAGCTTTCTCAGGATTATTTCACCTTATTGAGAATAAACTTGTACATACCTATATTATGCGGATGCAAAACAATTATATTAAGGTCAAAGATTAAGGTGAACTATTCTTACAAATAGGGGTTCGTGTTTAGCTCCGTGTCCTGTAGTTCTGAATAGGTTAAGCCTAAGTGAACGAAATATGAACATCCGATTACCTATTCTAGGATACGACCCAATGGCATAGTCATTGATACCCATAAAACGTGTCAAAGTTTTCGCTAATATCATTTCAGGGTTCGTCTGTCTGCCTGTCCGAGTCCAATTCACCTTTCCAAAGTATCCATCCATCACCTGCCCTCGTATGACGTCATAATCCAGCCCAGCACGTGTATGATGACGTCACAATAATTATGTCACAAAGGGTTCCTTATAGACCATTATCAAATCTCAAATTGTCTGACACGTTGTATGAATTGTATGTTTCTGTATTTATTTGCTATGTAATAAACATGCTGTTGAATATTTTGAAACTATTTGACTGGGCGCTGTTGTTGCCTTAAGCAGCAACAGCAACCAGTCAAATTAGTTTCAAAATATTCAACAGCTTACCTGTGTAGTCTTTTGGAAATTGATAGTCAGGGTGATCAGGGATCG
>CM067370.1:145703121-145788121 GCA_034401795.1 Chaetoderma sp. LZ-2023a
TGATTTCTCTATAATGTAGGATCAATCCCAGCCTTTACCTGTTAAAGCGACCTACTGATAAGTTCACTTTACCCCAACTAATCTCAAGGGGGGACCACTCTAAGTAAATCTAAACTTGGTCTCGATAGGACAAATTTAGGTAAAGAAATTTTTAATTAAATTCCTGTGCCAATGCGTTTTTTTCAATGTAAAGACAGACAGACAGACAGATAGATAGATAGATAGATAGATAGATAGATAAATAGTTTAAACTAAATGTGGGTCAAGGCAATAGCTCCCCTAACATAGGATTAGGAACAAACCTTGTCAATTTAGCAGCTGACTATGATCTCTCACCATCTGAAAAATCAATTCTCGATCGTGGTCTTACTTTTATACCAACTCCAAAACCAAAAACAGGATTAGATTTGCTTTTAGACACAGGTCTTATTGAAGTAGCTAATTTTGGTCATTCAGTAAAAATAGCCCATCATTTTCGAAATTTAAATGGAGAGTCAAAACCATTCACTGGAAAATCCGGTTGGGACCCTCCAGATAGGCTAGTTGATGACAATGTTAAAGCAACCATAAAAACGGTTGCTGGTATAGCCAGATCATTGCCAGTTACAAACAATAAGCAAAACCTTTCATTTCTCGAACGACAGGCTATCAACAAATTACGTAGAAATCAAAATATTATTATAAAACCAGCCGATAAAGGTTCAGCAACTGTGATTATGTCTAGAGAAAACTACATCCGCGAGGCCGAAAGGCAGTTAACTAACACCAGGCATTACAGAAAACTTGATAATTTAATTTGGCCTCAAAACCGACAACATTTCATTGAAATACTTAATTCATTGCATACAGATAAGTACATCGATAAGAAACAGCTAAAGTATCTGCTAGGTGAGAATAATCCACAAAATCGGACATTTTATATCTTGCCTAAAATCCATAAACCTATCAGCACCTGGTTAGATCCATTGACACCTCCTGGACGACCCATCATTTCAGACTGTGGCAGTGAGTCTTATGGCATTTCAGAATATATTGATTACTATTTAAAGCCCATTGCTAATAGACACAAGAGCTTTCTCAAGAACACTGAACACTTTCTTTCAAAGTTATCCAAATTGTCAGTTCCGAGAAATACATATTTAGTCACATTAGACATAGATGCTATGTATACCAATATAGATATTGATGCTGGAGTCAATGCTATTAAGAATTCTTTTGTCAAATTTCCTGATCCAGATCGACCAGACACGGAAATTCTAAAATTATTAGAGCTAAGTCTTAAAGGAAACGATTTCCAATTTAATAGTGAAAATTACCTTCAAATCTGTGGATGCGCAATGGGTAAACGATTCAGCCCAAATTTTGCCACGATTTATGTTGCGGAGTGGGAAGAGGAGGCACTGAACAAATCAACCAAAAAGCCTCTTCTTTACCTCAGATATCTAGATGACATCTTCATAGTTTGGCCACATTCAGAAGAAGACTTTTGGGAATTTTTTCGCATTTTAAATAACCAAGATTCAAACATCAAGCTAAAAGCTACTATTAGTGGAACATCGGTTGACTTTTTAGATGTCACGATCTATAAGGGTCCTCAATTTGATTCCTCTGGAAAATTAGAATATAAAGTATTCTTTAAGCCAACAGACTCACATCAGCTGCTTCACAAAAAATCATTTCATCCTCCACACACATTTAAAGGTTTGATCAAATCGCAAATCATAAGATTTTTTCGAAACTCTAGCAACAGGCAAAATCTGAATAGTGCATGCTCTACTCTGTTTGATGCTTTGAAAGCACGAGGCTATTCAGCCCGTTTTCTTCGAAAAATTAAAGCAGACACCATCAATGAGCTTGAAAATCTAAAACCTCATAGCGGACCCGAGTTTGAACCTGTCCAAATTAAACACAATAAACCAATCATGTGCGATGGATCAGTTTCTAAATGCGACAAAAATAGATGCAAAGTAAACAACTATATTGTAAACCAACAAACATTCCTGAGCTTTCAAACTAAAAATGAATATCATATCCGAACTAATATGCATTGTGATTCTGAGAATGTAGTCTATTTGATCAATTGTGCCCTTTGCCAGAAACAATATGTTGGTGAAACAAAAAATGCATTTAGAGTGCGTGCTAGACGCCACGTTTCTGATATTAACACCTCAGCAGATACGCCAATTGCTCAACATTTCCAACTTCCGGATCATTCAGTTGAACATCATTTTGAAATCATGCCAATAGAACAGATTCCGACCTTCGATAGTGAGGAAGAAACGAGTTCGTTTCGCAAAATCCGAGAGGGCCATTGGATTAGAACACTCCAAACAAAAGCACCATTTGGAATAAATGTAGATTCGGGAATATCACAAAAGAACAAAATTATCCCATTTCAACTCATATACAATAGACGTAATGTTGAATTAGCGAAAACCATGAAAGACGAATATTCACAGTTGCAATCTAAATTAAAGGAACCGATCAAAGCACGACCAGTAATAGCTTACAATAGAAATCCAAACCTGAAAGATTTGCTAGTAAGATCAAAGTTAGACCTTATGGTTCCTGATAACAATGACAAGGTTTCATCCCTCCCTACCTATTCTTAAATAAATCTAATCCCAACCAAAATCAATGGTGGGGCAACATGAAATCATATCCGTAGGACATCTTTTAATTTTGTGTCTGCAAAAGTGCGTGCGTGCGTGCGTGCGTGCGTGCGTGCGTGCGTGCGTGCGTGCGTGCGTGCGTGCGTGCGTGCGTGCGTGCGTGCGTGCGTGCGTGCGTGCGTGCGTGCGTGCGTTCGTTCGTTCGTTCGTTCGTTCGTTCGTGCGTCCGGGCGTTTGTTCGTATGTGTGTATGGGTGTGTGCTCGTACATCCGTACGTGTGTGCATCTATACTTGCGTGGGTGTATGTGTGCGTGTGTATGTGGGTGCATTAATTCGTGAGTACATTAGTGCCTGGGTGTGTGCGTGCATGCATTCGTGCGTCCGTTCGTGCATGCGTTCATGCATGCATTATTGCGTGCATTCGTGCATGTATTACTGTGTGCATGTATTATTGCGTGCATTCGTTCAGATGCGTGCGTGCGTGCGTGCGTGCGTGCGTGCGTGCGTGCGTGCGTGCGTGCGTGCGTGCGTGCGTGCGTGCGTATGTACGTGCGTATGTACGTGCGTTCGTGCGTGCGTGCGTGCGTATGTACGTGCGTATGTACGTGCGTATGTGTATGTGTGTGCATTCGTGTGTCTGATTTCTCTATAATGTAGGATCAATCCCAGCCTTTACCTGTTAAAGCGACCTACTGATTAATTCACTTTACCCCAACTAATCTCAAGGGGGGACCACTCTAAGTAAATCTAAACTTGGTCTCGATAGGACAAATTTAGGCAAAGAAATTTGTAATTAAATTCCTGTGCCAATGCGTTATTTTTCAATGTAAAGACAGACAGACAGACAGACAGACAGACAGACAGACAGACAGACAGACAGACAGACAGACAGACAGACAGACAGACAGACAGACAGACAGACAGACAGACAGACAGACAGACAGACAGACAGACAGACAGACAGACAGACAGACAGACAGACAGATAGATAGATAAATATAGATAGATATAGAGATAGATAGATAGATAGATAGATAGATAGATAGATAGATAGATAGATAGATAGATAGATAGATAGATAGATAGATAGATATATATATAGATAGATAGATAGATAGATAGATAGATAGATAGATAGATAGATAGATGTATGGGTGGGTGTGAGCGAGCGTGCGTGCGTGCGTGCGTGCGTGCGTGCGTGCGTGCGTGCGTGCGTGCGTGCGTGCGTGCGTGCGTGCGTGCGTTCGAGCGAGTGAACGAGCGAGCGTGCGTGCGTGCGTGCATGCATGCGTGCGTGCGTGCGTGCGTGTGTGTGTGTGCGTACATGAGCGGGTGGGCGGGCGGGCGGTGGGTGGGTGGGGCGGATGAACTGATGGATGAGCGGATGGACGGATCGGCGGGCGGACGGACGGACAGATGGATGAATAGATAGAGAGGATGAAACAAATGACTTGGTATCAATTTTGCAGAATTACATTTAGACTTACCCGCTTGGGACTTGACATTAGTTTTAATGTAAATATTTGGTGCTACGTCGGAAGAGGAAACGTTTTCTTTGAGAACGTCATCTGATTTTGAGGCTGGTAAGGAACTAGCTCTTGTATTGACTTCAGTTTGTATCGAGTCTGAAGTTACGCTTGGAGTCCGTCGTACATCCGTTGTAAGTGTTTTATTTTCGAACTCGCCAAATAAGCCTGTAGATGTCTTTACCACGGTCGCTCGTTTTGTTGATGATTCCTGACGAATCCTCTTATATGCGGGACTATTTCTATTGGTATAATAGTTATTATTTGTCGGTGTCATTTGCGACGTCCTATGATCTGTGACACTAACAGTCGGATGAACAATTGTTGGCATATGACTAAGTCGTGCTCGAGTCGCGTGTAACACGGTGTGCGGTCTAACATCAACTGGTATTGACATGGAAGTACGCATACTTAATGTTATTGGAACTTCATCTTTATCGATTAGAGAGTCTGATGTGTGATGTTGAACGTCAGGATATGAAATATTATGATGAGAATACGTGATTGCTCCTCCACGTGTTTGAGTGACACCCGTGAATGTGTTGTTAGTTTTGTCTTTATCCCTGTCAAGCGGTGCTGACGACTGATGTTCTACACCCACTGGGCCATTTGTTTGAGAAGTTGGACTGGGATATGATAATTGTGATATTAATCTATGTGTTGGTTCGCTAACATCTTTTCCCGTCGGGTGTGTAGTTTGTGGAATATTGACATGAACACCACTTCTTGTCTTTGGACGTATAGTCAGTAATAAGGATGTTGTTTGAAACGCTGGAATGTGCGTGCTTGTTAATTGTTGCTTTATATCCGATGTTGCGGGTAGCTTCGTCGGAGTGGTAAATTCTAGCTGAGAAGAAATACCTGTCGATGAGTCAACATGTACTGCTGTCTGAGAGGGATCAGCACTACTGTTTAGCTTGTAAACATATCTTGTTGTCACTTTCTGAATAGTATTATCAAGTTTGTCACTAGTAAATTCAGGTGGTTCGATTATATTCTTTTTCTTTTTATAAGGCTTTCGAATTCTTTTCTTTTTCTTTTTGTTCGGTTTTCTTATTTTCTTCTTCTTTTTCTTTCTCATTTGTCTTTTCCCATTAACGCGTCGGTGCGGGTTTAACCTGCTGACCTGCGTGCTTAACCGTGGTTTTATCGTGGACAACGGTACTGTGTGTACAGGTGATAGTAATGGGCCGCTAGGTGTTGTGTATGCATATGGTAGTGATAGGTCTCTGGGTTCTGTGGGTACGTATGGCAGTGGTGTCTCTCTGGGTTCTGTGGATGCGTGTGGTCGCGGTGTCTCTCTGGGTTCTGTGGATACGTGTGATAGTGATGAGTCTCGAGATTTGGTCGTCACTATTGTTGTATCTGTTTTAAATGACAGGCCAGACAGTGGTGCGCTTTTAGATGATGAAGCACGCGTGTAAGTATGACCTTTAATAAAAGCATAATATATTGGTTATCTATTAATATTAAACATTATCTACTTCGAAGACAGCGCGAAGACAGACAGCCAAACATACATATGGACTGGAACATTAATAGAAGAGAAGTAAAGGTGGTGGCAGGCAAACAGACATATCAATATACACTTGTTCAATAACCACTAAAAGAAGATCACTGGCGATCCTGTCGTGGGCTTGGATATTTGGCAACCTCGCCGTTCGGTATTGGTTATACGCCATTCTAGGTACATTTCGGGTAACAGCACTGCTCTACTTAACATGTTCCCCACAAATTGGTGATAATATAAGGATTCATTTCTAGCTATGTCCCGTCGATTTCCAGCTAAGCCACACCCATTGCTTTACGTATGTCTGTAAGTTGGAATCGATTTATATACTTTGAATCATTTCAAGCTAAATATACAAGTAAGCTGCTGAATATGTTGAAACTAATTTGACTAGGTGCTCTTGCTACCTATGGAAACAACAGCGCCCAGTCAAACTTGTTTATTAAGTAGTAGACATACAAATCGTACACATGACGGACTTTTAAAAGTTTATGACGGACTTAGCCACCTCATTTTGGTTGTTACGTCAGCACACATAATACATAATTGATCATGACGCCATATACTTGAGTGACAGATTGGATCTATCCATTAGCACACTCGCTCGCATGTTCCGTTCTAACCTACCGTTCCCAGTGGGACTTACTGGCGGATGTAGGTATTGAATTTAAATTTACGTTAACGTGGGCCCCGGTATGTCGGTTCTCATTGGAACCGTGTTATCCAATTAAGTATTACTGAATTAGCATACAGTATGGCTTTATACTGCCACCGGCTGGCGTACTGGAAAAGCTATTCCTGATGTTTTAAAGACTAATTTGAATACGGATACCTTACTGTATAGAACCAGAGGCCCGTATCGCTCACCTGGAACACAGGCAGTTCAACTAGAAAGGTCAGGTTGAACCCTAGGGATTTGACCAGTGCTGTAACAAGAACGCGGTAGTCATTTTTCTTTACTTCTCTTGGGCGACCCTTAATGCCTCTTAATCCTTAATCATATCTCCCAGATTTCTGGCTGATCTGTTCAGTTGTTCTGGAGAAGAAGTAGTTCTCATGAAAACTAGACCCATGCAAGAAGGCCGCTAAAGCATTAGGCCAATCAGGTTCCCGTGAACAAACTTAGTTCAGCTGTTGCCCTAAACGATCTTTCATGAGTTTTGAATCGATCCCCAGAGCTGTTTCAGAGATTTTAAAAGACATCTCTAAAAATCGGCCAGAATCCAAGATGGCCGCCGGGCAAATTAACCGAGAGGCTTCGTTTGAATAAATCTATATTTCTATGCCCTAACGATGCTTTTTGCCAAATATACTTGAAATCGGCCCAGTGGTTCGCAAGAATAAAACATTTCAAGTTTCCTATTGCTTTGGTATGAGATCTTTTGATGGGAAAAAGATCCAAGATGGCCGCCAAACCGTTTATTCCACATTAAAAAAAATGGAAAATTTGATACAAGAATAGCCCAAAAATATATATAAAACCAGTTTCGGCTTCAAAATCCATCAAATAAAAATGCAATATGGACGCCAAACACGATACGTTTGATTTGTACATGGCGACCAAGTTTTTGACATATATCAGCTTCCCTTGAACAGAGTTTAATGGCACTTAGTACCTAATTATATCTCCTAAGGTTCGATCCGATCCATTCATCGTTTCTGGAGAAATCATTCTCGCTAAAACAAGGTCACCTAAGATGGCCGCCGAAGCATTTGACCAACTAGCTCATTCGAACAAAATTGATTCAGCTGTCGCCTTAGATGATATTGTCTGAATTTTGAATGGATCCTCCAAGCGGTTTCAGAGAAAAAGATTCTTAAAGACATTTCTAAAAATCGGCCAATTAAACAAACCTGTATCTATATGCTGTATCTATATACCAAATATACCTGAAATCGGCCAGTGGTTCTCGAGAAGACATTTAAAATGTACTATTCCTTTAGTATGGGAGCTTTTGGCTGGAAAAAGATCAAAGATGGCTGCCAAGCCGTTTATGATCTGACAATTTCGAAAATGGCATATTTGAAATCAGAATACACAAAAACCTCTATAAGACCAATTTCGGCTTCAAAATCCATCAATTAAAAAAATCCAATATTATCGACAAACACACTATATTTAGTTTGGCCCTACATGTAAATCGACAATCAGAATGCTTGCCATCTACATATATTAAAGTCTTAGAGAGGAAACTGAAGTATCGGGAGTAACAACTATTGCTTCTGACACGATCGCAATCAATGACTCCAAATAGATATTCCAAATACTGATACGACAGTACATACGACAGACGCCTAAAGAACAGTTAGCGTCAGATACTCCACAAACTCAAACACCAGGAGCCAATGATTCAACATTGTCTGGCAGTGCCGAAGTTGGCCACACAGGATCTAACTTCAGGTACTTCACAAACTCAAACAACATGATCCAATGATTACACATCGCCTATCGCCCATGTAACACTGAACTTCACTCTGACAATGATCAATGATTTAACGAAAATCTTTTGAAAATTAAATGATTAAATGACCGGGAGATGGGGCCCCCAAACTCCATCTTAGGCGGGATTCTATGTGACACAATAGCACATGCACCATTGTTTGCGTCAACCACTACCATTGCTACACATGTTATAATTTTAATTAATAGCACACAACAGGTGATGGGCACCATTGTTCTACCAAGCATAACAGTAGCACACCAGCATCAGTTAAAGACCACTGCCATTGTTATGTAAGAAAAAACCATTAAGCATTTTGACAGGAGAACAATAGCTCCCACATCAATTAAAAATGTGCCACCGGTGGCCATTGTAATGTCAAAAAAACAATTAATCATTTTGACAGGAGAACAATACCCAGCAGGAGGACATTAGCTGCCAGCGACACATCAATTAAAAGTATAATGCTGGCGGCCATTGCTCTACCTAATTTGCATAGCAATAGCACCTAGCGGCACACACAAAATACTCGAATCTGATTGGTCGAGAGAGAACAATAGCACCCAGCAACCCACTACACTACTTACAGGATCTAACTTCAGGTACTTAACAAACTCAAACAACAGGAGCCAATGATTCACCATAGAGTGGCAGTGACAAAATCGGACATCGGCTTCAAACATACATGATCTCACTTCAGATACTTGACATATTAGGTTATATTCAGATATCAGCAGCTGATAATTCACCGTCGACTAGCAGTGCTGAGATCACACAAATAGATGTACAGTTTGCTTCTGTAACATATGTAAATCACCTAATCCCAGTGTGGTCTGCCTTTAATTACCCTTTAAACACAGGCAGCATCTATTTGTGATGATAGATAACATATTCTTTACCAATCAACAGTGAGTTACCTATCTTACTCGCCGACTGCACTGGATCAACTAAGCAGACTCAATGAATTAGTTTTAGGTTGTGAAAAGAATCATGTAGTTACGTGCGATATAGACAGACCTGTACAAGCGAGTGTTGAATTATAAAACATCTGGACTCCCAATACAAATACAATTGGGTAATATATAATATGGGTAATATGTCCCAGAGCTTTCTATACATCAATATGTGCCTTGAGATGCTTAAGAAGGATTACATGTATAGAGGGCATTGGCTTAGATGACACCTGGGTCGAAGCTGATCCATAGAGTTCTGTTACTGTACACCAAATTATTGCGGGCAATCACTACAAGAGATCTAGAGGTCCACGAGATCACACTCCAATTGCTCTTTGGACTTTGGGCAGAGGCATTCTTTTCAAAACAAAGTGCAGTGTATGTAGCTTCAGAAGGCAGTGTTCTGTCACTGGCATACGCGTGTACATCGAAATGCGGTGCTCATGAAGCACATATGATAATACTGGTCACAGTTGAGTCTCTCAACATCAACAGGCAGTTAACTACTTTGATGTTAGATATTCTAAAGACACCCCCCCCCCCCCCGTGTTTCAATGCGCACACATATACATGTGACAAGTGATGGCACTATTACAATTCCAAAGAGCTAACACCATGGTGTCTAGTATCTCATTTCTTGAGAAGCTGTGTTTGCACTATGCTTTGCCTTTGATAGGAATGATTACGAACAAAAGCCTTGAATGTGCTGCACTCATGTACCAGCTCGAGACTGTGGATCCTTTAATCTGGTAGCAATTCCTTTGAGAATTCACAGTAAATACGTCAAACCAGATTCCATTTACCTGCATTGGAATAGATCAAACCAATGAGCAGGGAAACACTCCTTCAAAGGCCAGGGTGCCATTAATGGAATCACACAATCTCCTGCCACTCTTCTCAAATCATGCGTGTGCACCTCAGAACTGTAAAATCTGAACAGGAGCGGCCATCATTCCCTTAATCACACACCAGTTGGGAGACAGCAGTGTGCTATTACCAAGAGATACTAACCTTCATCATGTATTGGCACCACGTAATATATTCACGTCAGATGAATATCACATGTTCAAGCTAATGACGAAGGAGGCCTCTGGGATAAAATGACAAAGCATAAGCTTGGAGTTATGGAACCCTTCAATTAAAGAAATTGAGTTGCAAACCCAGTCAGTAATTTTGACTTTGAAAGCAACAGCTGGCCTCATGCTTAGATTGCTGATTGATGCAGATTCATCTCGTGAGTGGACATGGAAGTAGTAATTGGGAGGTATGAGTTTATGATAACGAATCGCACACTGATAAAACCAGATGGCACTGTTCAGGCGGCATTAGATAAAAGTTAGGTAATTGAAATTTTAAAGAATCCTCCATAGAAAGATCTAGGGATTACTTCAGTAAACTCTTCCACACAAGGACTTGAAGAGGATACAATGCATTAAAACATGTGTCTGATAATTGGTGACCAGGCTGTTTTAGAGGAGTTGATGGCAGTAAACTCATTTCGAAACTATTAAACTCATAAATGCCAAAGGTCATAACTGCAATGTTACCCATGTTATATTTGATAATTGCTCTATCAGGGGATAACTACAGCAGCTAATACGAGAATGGCGCATACGTAGTAAGGCTTCTATAATGGGATATATTGTCGAGGATCCAACGAATATAAAAGATACAAAATCATTTCTTGGATCCACTACCACAAATAATTCTCTCACCATCTATCTGACCCAGAGACTAGTAGATAATACAGAAATAGTCATCACTACTGGCAATGCATAATACCGTCATAGCAAACAGAGCTGTTCAATATCATTCCCGCTGTTAGCTCATAGGACGAGCCCATCACTTTGATGATCTTTGATGATGCTGTTGAAGCAGCGATGGCTGAGGCTATATACAGTGTGGATACAGATGTGTTACTTCTTGCATTAAGACGTGTTCCCATTTTTGGTAAAGAGCAGCGATGCTGATAGGTAGCAGTGATTGACGTCAACTAGTTATGCTACAACCAATTCAGAATGTACTCGGAGTCCATTTACATGCACCTGGAGTAGATAACGGAGTAGTAGTGTGCAAGTAGCATGGCATATAATAGGTAAATAAGAAGGCACGTATGGAGACATTCTTAAAGACAGATCCTAGTACTGTAGCATTTATATCCGCTCTGGGAATTGGGAGTGAATCGTCTGATCGTGCTATCAAGGGGTGTGTATCACGTCTCTGCAACCTCTCCTGCAAGAAGGATGTCAACATCAAGCATTCAGACACCCTCAGGTTGATGTTATTCAAGCAACAACGCATTGAAAGAGGCATGGAATTATTACCGCCTACTCTGAGCTTGGCCGCAACACATCAAAAGAGCTCACTGCCAAGCTGCTCTTTTGGAGCAGCCTCTTATTTTCCATCCTGTAGAGTCAGTCAGACCCTCTCAATCTCAGCTCGATAAAAGAAGACAACTACCTGGTATCAATATTGTCAGAGGTTGCACCAGCCACATCTGCGGTTGTTGAGTTACTGAGGTACATATATAAGTGTTGTGTCAGTAAACACTTTGTGGATGGGCACGTAATCATTGAGTTTGGTTTACTGGCATCACACTTATGCATGTCAAGTAAGGGAATTGGTTTGCTCAGAAATTTGGCAGCATGAAGCAGACATGAAGACGTGGCAGAACAAGGGCAGCCATTTTGACCTGAATGATGTGTTGTAATTGCACTTATGCTTAGACCGATCTTGTGTTTTATTAACCTCAAAGTGACGATTCAAACAACGAATTGGACATCATTGTGCTCTTTAGTTCTTGAAATATCTCATATTTTAAATTGCTAAATTGTTCAATTGGTTGAAAGGATAGGTCATTAATTAGATTTTGATTTGGGAATGATATATCTACATGGCATGCCAGCGAAAGTGTCTCCTTGGCCTAGTAAGCAAGATGCATGTTAATATAAGCAGTAAATTGCGGCCATTTTGAAATCCAAATGGTTGATAAAATCTAAGGATTACAGAATTGTGTTTGTTTTAATTATTATAACAACTATAAGAATCATTGACAGTATGGACCTTTCCATTTTTAGCTATGCCCCGCCCATCACTAGCTAAGCTCCACCCACACCTCGCCGTGTTTGGATTGATCGATCCCCGAATGCCCTAGCTATCAATTTCCTGAAAACTATACAGGGAAGCTGTTGAATATTTTGTAACTAATTTGACTTAGTGCTGTTACTGCCTACGGCAGCAACAGCACCCAGTCAAATTAGTTTCAAAATATTCAACAGAATATTTATTAAATAGTAAAAGTAAACAACGCATAGACCGTCTTCAAATATGCGTTCGTGACGTACTTATCGACGTCATTCATGACGTCATTCATTATGATGTCATTGTACACATCACGCAGTTCATTATGACGTCATATGACGGGTGGGTGCTCTGGAAAAGTGAATTGTTTTTGGAATTTAGTTTATCTTGGTCGTAGAAAGGGAGATATAGCCAAAAGTAGGTTCGAAATGGCCATTTTGAAATTCAAGAAAGCTGACAAAACTTTAACAGTCCAAAATTGTTTATTCTATTTAATATGACAACCACGACAGTATCTGATAGGATGAGAGGATTATTTTTGGAATTGGGTTTATATAGGGCTTAGAAAGGAAAATAGTCTACCGTAGGTTCAGAATGGTGACCATTTTGAAAATCCAAGATGGCTGACAAAACTGTGTCATTCCAGAATTGGCTTTATTTCATCATCATCATCATCATCATCATCATCATCATCATCATCAAGCATAAGACATTGGCTTGTTATTGCCTCAGTGTCCTTTATTGTAGTATGGCTTGTTCAGTCCAATTCAAAAGTTATTTCCTTGAAGTCGATTTCTAGTTTGTTCTTGAATGATTTGACTGTTGTTACTTGATTTAATCTCATCGAAGCCGTTAGATTTAAGACTTTGACCCTTATCACTCTGATGTCAATATTCTATCTTTTGCTGTGTCAATAACAAAGAAGCTGATGTACATTTTCCAACAATTTGGTTGATGATGTTGCTGTCTACGACAACAGCGTCCTCCACCAAAATTTGCTGGAAAATGAAACCAGATCATCTTTTAATTTAGTTTGAAAATTCAAAATTCTGACATCAAAGTGGAAAGAATTGGCATTGATTTGTGGAAATGCTGTGGTGCAAATGGTTGTTCCCATGTCAGCTGCGGTATGCCGACTACACTCATGGTTATACTGCTGACTTGGGGAGGACGTAGTTGGTCTTATTGCTGTTGTTTTCATCTTCTGTGTTCATCGTTATCAGATTCTCTTTCTCTACGCTAGTGTTAACTAGCTAAATCTAAACGGGTACTACCGGCTGTAGTTCGGATCGACCGGTCGGGTACCGGCCGTACCAGCTAAGCTGGGTATGTGCCGCCCGTCTAGGATTCGTTTCCTGAACACGCCCCTCTGGGTAGAGCTATTAGCGTATATAGGCCTATGGGAGAGAGAGCGTGTCGAAAACGACTAAGTTCGTTAAAACGCATTATGCGATTGCGCGCCAGGACGCTGTTTCTATGGAGTGCGTAGTTGTGACCTAGATAGGATGGCGCTTATAGTGTACCGAGCTGGTACTCTGTAATTCTTATTGATTGTCTGTTCCCGTCAAATCTGGCATTACTCAAGACCAGAATTCGACGGGCTTTCTAAATCTGTAAACCGTTTCAAAATCGGTTGAGAAATGGCTGAGTTATCCAGGAAAACCCAGGGGCCGAACAGGTTGGATCTGTACCAGCTACTACAAGTGCGACAGACATTACGTGTGTTCCTTCGCTATGCGTCGGGTTTTTATCCCGTAGTGTACAGTTCTCCAACCCACCGCACTAAAACAGTTTTGTAACTCCCCATCCGCGGGAGTAATTTGGAACTTTCGATAACCGTTCACGAATACTACATCTACATTCGGAACACAAACTTGCTGTGAGGCCTTTGCGGCCTGAATATGTGAGTCTACAGATGTAGAGGCAGGATGTTCTTTGATGGATGACTCGCCGGATCTGCCGGCCATGCCTAAAAGTGGTATTTCAAACGACGACGCACCAATCGTGTAAGTTCTTTTGACTTTCGACCGCAGCAAGTAAACTCTGCCCGGTGTGTCTTCAGAGCTGGTTGACGTACCCAGCACCGTGAAGCTTTGTTTTGTATCTTCGTTTGCCTCTGACAACCCCCGCTTGTAACAGGTTGTTTACACCTTCCATCTGTGCCAACGCCCCCCACCCCCCTTGCCATGGACGTTCCTGCGGGAATCTTGTTTGCGGACAACAGTCTGCGGGAACTTTCCAGCTTCCGGAGAGTGCATCATGACTACCAAGTATTCATGTAACTATACTTCACCATTCAATTATTTCTCTATATAGGTTTTGTTAATTATCTCGTATCCATACTAACGGTTCCGATGACTAAAAGGAACCATAACGGTCTTAGGACCAATAGTTATAATTTCTGTATTTGTTAAATAGTAATTTTATTTTCCTCAATGTGTTGCTAACCGCACTATAATAGGTTCGTCAACCTGTATTACTATATATATCCTAATCATTGCCACCGTTTTGTTTGTTTTGGTTAGATTACGTATGTGTATGGCCAGTGGCCATCCGTTAACTTGTTTTGTTTAGTTATAGAAAATATAGGAATGCAGTGCACGTAGGAAACACTATACAGCAATATTTATATATGCAGCATTTTCTCCCGCCACCAACAATTTTTCACTGATGTCGCTGTCCGTGCTATAACTCTGTTTTGCCCGGCATGCTACCGACTAAACCTTTTCTATTCAGCTCGATAGGATAGGTTCAAAATGATTAGAGAAACTTAATATATTCTTCTCTTCCGACAGTGCGATAATCTATCCCCGCACTCCGGTAAGACTCATAACTCCAAGATTTTGTCTCTCTTCATATTCCTCTTAGCCTTGTGGTTTCTTAATTGGTTGGACGTCCCTATCCGCACCATGGGCCGATCAGACTCTGGGAAACTATTGGGGTTTCCGAGCGGTGATGGCTACGGTGCGTATCACATACACATTCCCGTGTATCTTTGGATACTTAGTAGATAGTACTTTAAGCCAATGTAGGAAAGCACTGCATATGTATTAATTATTATTATATTTACTGACAACCCTCCCGCACCGCAGTGCAAAACTGGCAACTTGTGCATACACCTAACGACAGGTTAAACGTTTAGTTCCATAGGACCCGGTGACGGGCGAGATACGTATGTTCACCGAATTCCGTTTAAATGTTTGGGCATGATATTTAGATCTGCCATACCCTTACGGGAAGGACAGTCACTGTGTGCATCCGTCTCCCTTAACTTCCCCCCCCCCCCCACCATAACGATAGGAGATATGGCCTAACAATGCTTCCGTGAAATGTAAACCATGTCCTGTAACGTTCCATGTGGTTGTAAGGCGGAATGTCCGGATTCTCACCCAGTTCGGAGATCCCGCGAAGTAACATTTTTTAGCACTGTCTGCAGTATTGATGTCCTCGGGCATCTGTTCTCCGTGACAGCCATGTCTAATAGCTAGGTAGTTATCGGCCACTTGCGGCCTAAACTAATTCTTGTTCTGAAAACAACTAAACAAGTGATTAAGCAGAGCAGAAGGCCCGCAGAAATAAAGCGGCAACTACTAACTCAGCATATTTGGAATCACATAAGACGGTGAAGAAGGAATCCATCGGGAATCTTCCGTCCCGTCTTCACGTACAGTACACACCCCTATAGTCATAATCTCACTAGGTATGGTCTTTTCTTACTACAGCATTTTTGCTTGGAATATTAGAGTGGGCCCATTTTTGCGTGAGACACATGACTTTTCGTATGAGATATTCTTCTTCCTTTCAGCTTAGAGGTATAATAACATATATTAAGTTAAATAGCTATGTCTTGTGTACGGGAGCCTCCATTGTGGGGATACTTCTGCGGACCTACGAGTCTGTGTGGTACCTCCGGGATCCCCATGTTTAAAAGTTCATCCACCTGCCTCTATGTCTTGTATTTTCGTGTGCTCTTATTGTAGTTTTATTTAGCATATTTTAGGTAAACACATTGTATAGACTTATATTTTTAGGTCACCAAATCAAATCTTGTAAGTCCATAGATCACACACTCTTGGGATGAGACCGTTGTGTTTAATGTTCGCGGCAATGGTCGCACGGCCCCACCGGAACGATTGAGTTCCACTGGCCTTAGGAGCCGGTTTTTGTTTCCCACAGTGCAGTCACCCCGAGACCGGATGCTAACCAGTGTCGTCACTTGTCGTGCACTTACGGCACGACGAGTCGACATGAGACATCGGAACGGCCCGACACCGCCCGGCGAGCTACACTGGCACAGGGGAGGCAGTCCGGCAAAAACGACCTTTCTCTGTGCTGGTCAGCACTCCTTCCACGATATTACAATAAGAAAACAATAGCAGATAGGCCCCTACCCTAGACTAAGGTAATACAATGTCAATCATGCCATGATTGCGGTTCATTGTCCAGCTATTTTAACAATGATCACACCACACATCATGAAAACATCATCTAGGGGTTTCGCTTCCCAAAATAATGCTTTGAGTTTCAGCCTTTTTAATTCTCTTAAACACTAGTCCTACATATTTGCTAGGGAAGAATATTATGTACGATGGTGGCAGTGGCGCGACGGCGGCGGTGGTGGTGGTCGCCGGCTCCCAGTAAGGCGACTCCCAAGACTCTCTGTGCGGGTGTGTCTTCTGGCATCCTTAACACATGGCCAAACGTATTTGCAGTCACGCGGTCGCACGCGTGGTCATACACGCATGCAAGCACGCATATATGCAACTTATCGATGAATACGATAACGACGACGATAATGATAATAATACCTACCTACTGGTCTAGGTCTTGGAGTGGTGGCAAACGATTCTTTAGTCGTTTTATGTTTGTTGGCCAATGTTGGCATAACCATAGCCATAGTGAATGCAAATTTCCGTTGGTTGTTTGAATGTAGATCCACCACTATTGTATCGTGTTTATCTGGAGAAAATTATAAATACATTTTACTATTTGTAACCATGGTGAAAGCTACTATAGTAATTTTGAATTATTGTTAATATTGTTGAAAGATCATACGAACGAGAACACTTTAGAGCTAATGATTCGTACAATGATGTCTAAAAAACTCAATATGTTAACCCTCTTGTGTCTTGTTTCTTGGTAGTCACCGGCTCCCAGTAAGGCGACTCCCAAGACTCTCTGTGCGGGTGTGTCTTCTGGCATCCTTAGCACATGACCAAACGTATTTGCAGTCACGCGGTCGCACGCGTGGTCATACACGCATGCACGCACGCATATATGCAACTTATCGATGAATACGATAACGACGACGATAATGATAATACCTACCTACTGGTCTAGGTCTTGGAGTGGTGGCAAACGATACTTTAGTCGGTTTATGTTTGTTGGCCAATGTTGGCATAACCATAGCCATAGTGAATGCAAATTTCCGTTGGTTGTTTGAATGTAGATCCACAACTATTGTATCGTGTTTATCTGGAGAAAATTATAAATACATTTTACTATTTGTAACCATGGTGAAAGCTACTATAGTAATTTTTAATTATTGTTAATATTGTTGAAAGATCATACGAACGAGAACACTTTAGAGCTAATGATTCGTACAATGATGTCTAAAAAAAACTCCTCTTGTGTCAACGTAACCATTTACTCTTCAAACATAGCATCCGAAGTGGTTGGACACCGACTAAGCAAAGATTTGGATTTTCTTAAATATTAACAATTTAATGTTTAATTCTGCCAAGACAGCCTTTGCAGTGGCCCCGAGAAATGTATCCATTTGCAGTACAACAGAAAGTGTTTTAGTAAATTCCACTGATAAATTTACAAAATAGTCGCTTGGCCTG
Organism: Chaetoderma sp. LZ-2023a; assembly: GCA_034401795.1. Taxonomy (NCBI): domain Eukaryota; kingdom Metazoa; phylum Mollusca; class Caudofoveata; order Chaetodermatida; family Chaetodermatidae; genus Chaetoderma; species Chaetoderma sp. LZ-2023a. The sequence goes on from CM067370.1 coordinate 145,721,092, forward strand.
CAAATAATGGCTATTTACTGAGCCAAAAATTAATTTTCTTGAAAAGATCTTGACCATTAAAGGGTTAATAGATATGAGTCGCATTTTGATCGCTTTAAGGCGCAAAAGGGTTAACATACATGCAGACGTCTGCTCCATGAATTACGGATATAGTACTGGTACCTGATTCAGAGCTTCTCAGTGCTACCGTTGATTGGCGCGTTGGGGGTGTCCGCATTATACTTGTAGTTGTCGATATCCCTCTCGCTGTTACTGTTGTCTTCGTTGTCGTGCATTTTGGACATTTATCACGCTGTGCCTTTTCACCTCTACATTTCTTGCCTCCGCACTGTGGTGGCGGATTGCTACATGTTCTTCGCCTGTGCCGTAAACGCTTACCGCAGGTACAACTAGTCCAACGTGACCATTCTCCCCAGGCACCGGTTACTGCATAAGGCATATATAATATACATATAGAATCGTGTTAGTCAAAACTGGACAACATAGAAACTTAGGCAGATCATTAAACTGGATTTGATTGTGAATTAAACTATGAGTGTCACAGTGTGGGATACCTGTTTGTATGTAAATTCCCTACTATTTAGGACTTGCTGGACGGAATGATAACGATTATAGTGGTGACAATTTCTCCGTTTTGGATCAAGTGTCAGATTGTCTGTCCACACAGAGAGGAACCAATTTCTAGCCATGCCACGCCCATTCCTACATATTACTCGTATTGGAATCCATTTGAAACTTTCAAACCTTTCTCCAGAATCTAAATTTCAAAGTAGCCTAGCTATACAGATAAGCTGTTGCTAGTTGTATATATTTTAAAACTAATTTGACCGCGGTCTGCCTCTGCCTATGCCAGCAACAGCTCCCATTCAAATTAGCTTCCAACTGTTCAACAGAATGTTTATTAAATTGTAAATTCATCAAATTTTGCCATCAAGATCATGTGCTATCGATAGGATCGTATGCAATCAATCGAGAAAGCGGAAATATTCCCTCAATGGTTTTAGCGCATGAAATATGAAATCGGACTACCTTATAAAACTATAGTATCGTCATCGTCTTTAGAACGTAAGGTCGACCGTTGCCTAAAGGGATAGTGTAATATGGCACGGTGGAACTGAAGTGGTGTCGGCTCGCTTATGAATTTCTGTTATCAGGATAATCAATTCTCTCGTGTTTTCAACCAGCCGTATGTACAGCCGTAGGCCCGTAGGCACTGCGAAAAATGCTATTAATATTTAGTTAAAGTGTTCCAGAATTGTTATCTTTTTGCAGCAGAGACTGAGAGTTGACTCCGTGCCCTTCGAATGGAATTAATAAATTTGAACAAGCTGTTTACTTGGGGAAATTACCATCATTTAACACGTGTTAGCAGCTATATAGGCCCAAGTCATCGACTCGTATGCGTCACCCGGACATTTCTTTAGCATAACATATAGAACGGAATGTGGCAAATGAGAATGCATTGAAGCTGACATCCATTCCGTTCAGCAGTTGTGGCTTCTGCTTTTGTACGTGGCCGTCGGCCTTTCACCCGCCCACCCACCCGTCTGCGTGACCGTGTTTATACAATGGGCTATCAATTCCCCCCACCACCACCCCACCCCCCCCCCCCACGTTCGCACGCACGAACAAATGGACGAGTGCCCGCGCACATACAAACACACGCCTGCACGCACGCACCATCCCTTCAACTCCAACCGTATATGATTGGCAGCAGGTGCGAAGATTGGTTGGTATTATTAACATTCATTTGATCATATCATTTTTATTTTATTCACGCACGCACGTCCATATATCTGAAAGCAGGCGTATATATTTATCAAAAGAAATCTACCTATTGTATTTACTTAGAAACAGATAACACATGTGCTATTCTTCTCTTTGATCGTTTTATGTGATCCGCGCTAAATCTGTAAACGGTAGCTTTAAAGAATAGACGTTCTATAAATAACGAAACGTTCTGTAGGGCCTACCGTACTCAAGTCATTACTCATCTTTAAAAAACCCCAGCGATCTTTCTGTGTTTTTCTTGTTTCTGTGTATAAATTAGCCGCTGAACATTGACTGTTTATATTCTGTCTGCTTGTACCGTTAGTCGTTTACTAACTTCCAGATGGTGTATAGCTTTGCGAGTTTCATTAGTAACAAATAGGTTACTGCTGGTAGCTAAATAAACAACGTTTCCAACATACTGGGTGCCCTTTGACAGAAAGTGTGGTCGTCCGCGTCAGTCTTCTTTATGATGCTTGCGATAAGCGATTGCTTCAATTTACTTGATTCTATTCTATAGATCTAAACATACCGCACGCGAATCAAAGAGATGCCCCGAAATTCTGACCTCAAATAAATCCACAAACTTGACCTTTGAGGTCATATGATTAAACACAGAAATTAGCAACTGGAGATACTGTTCTACTAAGGTCGCGATGGCTCTTAATGAGAGAAAAAAATGTGCCATTCGGATGTCTAGATTAGTCTCCAAGAAGATGCAATGAACGTCCCCAGATGAAATATAAGAGGACAAATTCATTTCTATGATTGGAATGGGAAGGGATGATCTCCATACAGAAGAGCCATCTGAAATACACTTGGAGATATTATCTGAGATGCCAACCGAGACACGATTGTAATGAAAGCATAAATTACTACAACTGGGCCAACGTCATCATTTCTGATGGCTACTGGCACAATGAAGACTCCATATAATCATCAAGTCACAGTATCTGTCCTAGATATCATTATCCATGAATTATAAGACCTACAATTCAACAGTTACAGACCTAACAGTAGACTAATGAATAACAAACATGACATGAGTCCACCCGACATTGGCTTTCTGGATTCTCCTCAAGGTGGCCTAACTATTTGTCCTACTTAATACGATTGCCATGCTTCTTCGCCACGCATTAGCGAAATTATGCTATGGCTTCCAGCGGCATTAGCTATCTTGAAGGCATGCCGCCACCTTCGGTTCTATATGTGTTTGGTGACTATTAACACTAGACAATAAGCCACACAATGAACCAGTTCTCTGTCGTCGAAATATACTCTGTGGACGAACAAAACAACAAACTAATCAAGGATGTTGGCGATAATATTGGACTAATGAAAGATCTCATATCACTGGCAAAAAAGAAAATTATCGGCCCAAGTTTTGGCCGCTTAGTGAATGAATTTTGCGGCATGTATCTTCACCCTCAAGAAGATGAGTCTCTTCCACACAATGCAAATAATACTCTGTAATGGGTGTGGCGGTGGCTGCCCAGGGGTCACATCGCTGCCAGACCCAGTGGTTGTTGGAGGTATCCGTCCGTACGTCTAGTACAATGTTACGTGGCCTCGAGTATCTCTCAGAGACGCGTGTTCTTGTTTTTTTGTTTTCTTCTTCTTCTTCTCCTGTCCTGATGTTTCTTTTCCCTACTGCCATGACTTCGCCTAGCTTAAACATCAGTACATCTGACTCGTAGTCGGACTGGGTGGGAGAGGGAACGAAAATCACCGTATCCTGTGAATGACGATGTGGAGATGGAGTGGATGACCAGTGAGAAGACCTGACACTGTTTTCCTAATGTTCAAAATTGGTGGTGGTCGTTTGTATCTTAACGGTGTTAACTCTATATATGGGCTATATAGTAGTTAGTAGACAGTCGCCGTGTGTGTGTGTGTGCGTGCGTGCGTGTGTGCATGCGCGCGCGTATGCATGCGTGTGCACGCACATGGACGCATGGACGTGCGTGCGCGCGTGCGTGTGTGTACAGTATAAGGTGCAGTCACCGTGCGTGCGTGCGTGTATGCGTGCGCGCGCGCGCATGTGCATGTACCAGCGTATGTGCGTGCGGGCGAGTGTGCAAGTGGGCGCATGACCGTACGTCGCATGTGCATGTACCTGCGTATTCATGTGCGTGCGTGCGAATGTGTGTGCGTACATGCATGTGAACAGTATAGGGTACGGTATATTACGCCCACTGCCAATGCAGGCACGCACGTATGCATACACATACATATTCACGCACGCACGCACGTACACACGCACGCACGTACACACGCACGCACGTACGCACGCACGCACGCACGCACGCACGCACGCACGCACGCACGCACGCACGCACGCACGCACGCACGCACGCACGCACGCACGCACGCACGCACGCACGCACCCATGCATCCTTTGTACTGTTCTCTGTAACAAAATATTGGTATTTTCAAGGGTTTTGAGTTCAGTAGATGCCAAGCCAATAAGCATGAGATCCGTGATGTAAAAATAAATGAATTTTATATATGTGAATATTTTCATAATTTAGCTGCTGTGTTAATATGACTATGGTGCTCTAACAAAGCTGCAATATTTTATGGCATAATAATTAACTAATAGAGCCCCTTTATCGGAACAAACAACATGGAATAATAAGTATTGCAACACAATAACAATTTCCGCCCAACGCAGTGGCGGATTCAATGGGGCGGAACAGGTGTACACCCCTCCCCTAAATGTGCGTAGCTAGCCTACAAAACACCCCACCCTTATTAACATCAACCATAACATTTTAACTTGGAAGCGAACTAAGTATGCGCTATTGCAACTCAGAACCACGGAAATTGGTTCTAAGTACAGCAGAATTCTCAAAATTCCTCTGCGTGTTACAACGTCAACGTGGCAAATTCCCATTACTTTGGTAGGAGAATATTCGCAACTGAGAGATATGCTCGGTTACCCATTAAAAACAGTGACCACCTTGTATTTAAAAGTCATATTGCATCTTCCCTAAAGAATTCCTGTATCCGCCTCTGCTATGACCTATTCTCGGAACACTCCTATTTTACTTAGGCGTCCTCTCCCCCTTCCAAGGTCAAACATTATTTTGGTGACGCTAAAGAATGGCCACCTCATGACCAAGTCATGGGCAAAAAGTGTGCCGTAAAATTATAATCTAACACAACTGTTCAGATATTTGGCCTCTCTGGGTATGTGGTAAGGCACATGGTGCATACCTTGCGAGCACATAACCTATAGACGTACATGTATGCATTTTCTCACAAATATTAATGCCATGTAGATGTTTTTTCTTAATGCTTTCATAGCTAACTGAAAGTCCATTTTACCCACAGAAACATAGCAAATGGCGTTTGATAGCAGGCGCACGGCGCTTAGATTACGTTCGTAGGACCACGCTGTCAACGTTGTCTGGATTTATCCATTTGCGAAAGAAAAATAAAATAATTTTTTTCAATGAGAATGCAATTAAGAGAATGCTTCGCAGAGCATCTAATTTTCAAAACTTCTCGGACTCTCCGCTAGTGAGAGTAGACAACCATCTCCCAGACCATCATCATTTACCCCAACTAACCGAAATATATGAACAAGTGCGATGCCCTATAAGTGCGACCATCGGGAGCCAGTCAGTCTTCCAGTAGACTAGCGAGCGCGTCTCTTGGCTGTCAGACGGACTTGTCGCTGCAGAATTCACTACACGGATTTCCATGTAGCAGTACTCTTAATTAACAAAAGATAGTGCCTCGAGTAACTATACCCGCACCCCCCCCCCCCCCCCCCAGCGTCAAACTAATCAGGTCGAATGGTTCACTTTGAATGCACAACTGAACCCCGCTTTAAATAGCGCTGTAAATATATATTTAAGGTTCGATATCATGTCGTTCTTACCACGATGAATTGTACATTCATTTATTTACTCGCGGACATGTATTTTCAAATCTAAGCGAACGATATTTCGTGGTGTTGATTGTTAGTAGGGCCTACAGTCAATCTAAAAAATGACCTCTGCAAAATTGCAACATAATTTTTGTCAGTAGAATTATGGCGAAGAAGCAATAAGCATATGACCCAAAAAATCTACCCAATTCTAATAGTGGAAAACCTATTGTATTTGTTATAACCCGCACTCTTTTGCGCTGCGCTTATTACTGATTTGATGAGAGCGTACATCGGCCTTAGGGGAGACCGGGACTAGTTCGGCCACTTTCACATATTTTAGGCAGTGCATATTTCTTAATAAATTTTTCCATGGAAACTTGCATTTAAATTGCCCGCACGGGCCCAAAGGGAAATAACTAAACAACAAGCTTGGATAGTTTTTTTAAAATCAAGGAGGAAGAAGACGTGGTGGGGGTGTCCGAACATACTCCGTTACTGGGGCAAGTTCGACAAGCATGTGGGTTAAGTTACACCACATGGGGAAGGTTCGTCCATAGAATGATTTCAATATTTAAAGAATCTAAAAGGTTAAATCTTCTCAATAGTTTATTTAAAGGAAACAAATTGTAACTGGCAAGTAATGTTTGAACGCCTCTACCTGTGACCGTTACATGCTTTCCTATGACATAAAACGTACTGGGATGAAAATATTACCTACTTCTTCCTGAAATTAGCTTTCATCGATTATTCACAGTAGACAAAACAGAAGGCGATGTGGACAGCCCTATCTGGCAAGTGTGTCACCGGGAATACGTACACACTGTGTAAGACGCTATTAATAGAAATGGCGTAGTATGAGAACGCATGGGCGGACTTGCCCCTATGGCGAACTAGCCCCGGTCTCCCAAAACGCTCGTCACCTCAGAATTTAGATCGCTTTTTTCCAACTATTCTTCCCTATATCATTTTTAACTGGCACGCTTATTTAGTGCTATATGTTACGGGTAAATCTATGCTTTATGAGCGGTTATTTGTACAACAGTTACTATAATATCTGCCGTGCAACTGGATTTTGAATTTTCATCTTACGTATTATTTATAGTATAAACCCCGTCTATTTGGTCTAGGAGAATCACAAGCGGATACCCGGCTAAAGATCATGTATATGAAGAACCAAAATGTCCAACCAGTCATCGGTCGCGCATAGCGTGGCCACGCCCCGTTATGTGAAAGAAAACCTGTCTATTACTGGGGTACTTCCAATGGTCCGGCGCCTGCGCAGAGGGTGCAAATTGTGTCTTAGACATTCTTGCCATCGTGTGCCCTTAGGGCATAGCCATCCATAGGGCGGCCGTAGCGCATCCCAGGGAGTGGGTTACCGGTTCCAAGTTAGCTAGTCCCTCCCGTCACTCGACCACAGCGGCCATATACATCTATAGAAACAACATCATGTTGCAGGATTATTACTGGTAGACATATTATAGTATGCGATCTAACATTTAAGCAGACATATTAGTTTGTGTCGTTTTAACTATATTGGCACATGCAATATACATGTAAATTAACTGGTTAACCCTTTAAACACCAGTGTCGCTATTTCTAAGGAAACGTGTCAATAAGTTGCTGAATATCGTGAACGTAATCTGACCGGAAACTGATGCTGCATTAGGCGACAACAACTCTCAGTAAAATCACCTCCAAAACATTCCACAAATATCGACACACAGATGGGCACAGGTAGACATGTAGTCTTCAGTTTGGATGGACAGACTGACACATTATGTCGTGACATTGGTTACGGCTGGATCGTTGCTTAGCGTATTTGTTAAGGCATTCGCCTTTTAATGGTGCATTCTGAAACATAGTTCAGTACCGCTTTGCAAACCTCAGTGTCCCCCCTTATTATATGGCATCAAGAAAACAAATTTGTCATCTATACTAAGATTAGACATATCTACAAATGAGTTGATGGAAATAATATTGCCAGTCTTTCAATTGCATAGAATGGGCAATGAGCAATGAAATGCTTCTCGTCCTCAACAACCCCAGCAGAGCAAAGCGAGCACACTCTTTTCTTTACTGGAGTTGTTGGGACAGTATGTCTCTTCACTTCTGTCTAGAGGTCATGCGCACTGACTATGAGTTTGGCAAAATCTTTACGCCTAGAATAGTCTCCATTCACTAGAAATAGTTTATAAAATTTAGGTTGTTTTTAAAGTCCTGTAAGTTCGAAGCTTAGGTCCCTGTTGGGAGTTGTCATCATGTCATGTAACGTTCATGTTTATATGGACAAGCCAATCGGATTTGTACCTCGTTTTCATGGCATCTTTTACTAGCTTGGAAAATTTATTTTTATTTACAGTGGCTAGGTTGTTTCAAATTTCCTGAAAGCCAAAACTTTCCAATATATTTCTATATGAGTAAACGAATTTGTTTCACCTAACGAGGCACACGTCTGCATATAAGCATGATGACCTATTGTCAATGCCACATAACCTCAGTTATCATTCGGGCAGACTGCCGAAGTTCACCTCTCACATCGGGATTCATAATTTTTCTATTAACTCTTAGTATATATTTATAAAAATTGATAAGGACGTTCTCAACATTTACATTATCTCCTAACTTCTCAAAGTTGTGTTCATCGATACTTCTCGTATAGAAAGGGGGCCAAACCGCTACACAGTATGACAATATTGGTAGAATAAGAGAATGGAATAGTTTAAACGCCATTAAGACATTGTTTCGTACATTGACAGATTTAAGTTTGAACAATGCTTTCTTAGCCTGTTCAGAGGCATCCCTGAAGTTACCAGAGGGAGTAAATACAATACCAAGATACCAATAGGCTTTTACAACCTCAATTAGTGACTCTTTGTAGGTAAAGCAATGCATGCAATATCTCTAGGAGATGGTCACTTTTATTGAAGACGATTAACTTAGTGTTGCTTAGATTGACAGTTAGGTTCCACCTGTTGCAATATATGCTCAATTTGTTTAAGGCATTTTGTAGACAATTCTGAATTTCTGACAATATTTCTAGATCATCTGCAAACATTAGGCAATTTAGATATGATTTAGACAGATAGGTACTGTCACAGGTATTGTCAAAAATAGCAGGTAAGTCACGAAGAAAATGTTTTAATAGAAGTGGGATGAGTACACAACCTTGTTTAACACCAACATAAGACGAGAAGCCATTACCATATCCGTCGTTAAATTTGACTGCATATTGCACATTAGAGTACATACTCTCAATAACATTTAAGGAATTATTGTCGATACCTACATGTAGCAACTTATACAATAGCTTCTATTGAGAGATAGTGTCAAAAGCTGACTAAAAATCTACAAAGCAGTAAGAGATGTGTCTTTTAGTTACTGCATTAACATATTTATCTATAATCGTTTTAAGGAGACTTCTTTCTGTAGCCAATTTAGCATTGAGGGATCAATTTATTTACCTCAGCTAATTTAGCCAATCTGTGTTGTAAAACACTACAGATTAGTTTGCATAAATTATTAACTCACATATATACCCCCATACCTTCAAGGATTTGACATATCCCCTTGCTTGTGTATATAAGATTGAAGATTACAGCGCTATGCCATTCATTGGAAAGTGTTCAGCGCTTAGTATAACATTGAACAACTTTAGCAAATCTGGTTTTAATCTTCTAGTATGATGTACTTCTGGTACGACTTGCGGCTTGGTCCAAGTATGTAAAAAATTCGACATATTGACAGACAAACCAACATATGCTAGTTGCGAGTCGGAATTACAAATAAATCACCATATACCGTATTAGCGCTAATTTGTGCAGATTTCCGCGTATCAACGCTTTTTAATGTTGTTTGACACCTAGATCTATTCACAACGTTTACGTATAACCGCACGTGCAAATCCACATAAAAGGTCATTTCTGCGCATGCCACAGGCATACACTTTTTATGAAGTTTATGTGTTATAGCATCTGAAATTTGACGAAAAGCCAGATAACAACAATTGGTAACTGTCATATTGACACATAAGACGTAAATCAACATTTTAGCAATAAATATTAGATAGAGGAAAGCAAAACTAACTTTAATGATTTCATCTTTCAAACCATATTAATGGTATGGCCGTTCTTCAAACGGCATTGAAAGAACTTGAATGTTGAAAGCAAAGCTGGCCCCTTTTAAATAGCGTGCGTCCCAAAGAGCGCTAGTTTCCATGGCTGGAAGATTTGACATGCAGGAGACGTATGCCGGACGACGCGCATGCCCTTACACCACACCGACCACCACCACTCTCACACTCCACCCGCCCGAAAGGTAAAGGTAATATATACAATATGTACACACATTGCTTCGTTTGTAAGCCATGACTGTAGTTTGTATACATTTAGCTCTCTGTAATCAAGTGTACCTGGAAACCACGAATGCCTACATTCGCGAGTGTAAGCGTTGTAGGCCTACTGACACGTTCTCACTGACACGATCATTTAACAGCGGGCAGGTGTTGAATAATTACAAGCATATTCCATGTTAGCGTAGTATTACCAATGTTCAGATGTTGACATCTGCGTTATTAAGTAATTTTTCTGCTGCATACATAAATGTTAAGAATTCATATAAGCTTATTAGTGTGGAATGACGACTGACGGAGATCTTAAAATCGGTGCTAAGTTGTTAGCGTCGGTCGTGAACAACGCCACATCATGATGTGAACACAGCAATTGAGGTATCCAGTTTTAGCTATGGCCCGCCCATCCCAAGCTAAGCTTCACCCATGCTTTGTCCGTGTTGGGATGAACCGATCCCTGCACTCCCTTACTCTCAATTACTAGAAAACTATATGCAGGTAAGCTGTTGAATATTTTGAAACTAATTTGACTGTGTGCTGTTACTGCCATAAGAATGTTTATTAAATAGTAAAGACATACAATTGTTACAACTCGACGGACTATTAAACGTTTATGAAGGACTTAATTACGCCATTCGTGACGTAATTGATTATGACGCCAACCTACACGTGATGTAGTTGATTATGATGTCATATGATTGATCGATAATCTGGATTCATCCATTGCTAAAACGAGCTTTGTTTTCTAGGCGAACAAAGCCATCAAACTCAACACCATGGTGAGACTGGTAAACGTCAATGCTAAAAGCAACGCTGCTTTAGAGAGCCGAGTTCTGGAGAGATATGGAGACAGGCAATAGCCTGGATGACAAGTTATATTACATGTCTTCATCAACGCATGTTAACGACAGATCATCAACATGAGAGGGGCTAATATCTCGAATAGGCCGGAAGCTTATAATAGACAACGATAGACAATTAAGAATTGAGAAAATCACAAGGTCTGTTAAGATTTTATAATGAAGTAAAAAAGGCAGATATTTGTGTTCAAGCAAAGATAAGAATATTCGAAAGTGGCATAAACCTTATTTATCGTATAGGTTTACGCGTTTACACTAGAAAGCTTGTCTGGTGTAAATAAAAATAATGAAAGTTGAGCCTATATTTAAGAACATTTACTTTTGATTTGAAAACATAAACACGCGTGTTAAGATGAACTAGTGCTTCCGGTGTTCAGTTACCTGTGGTATTTGAAGTTTCCCTGTTCGTAACCCAACGATCAAACTGGAATAGGTAGGTGATTCCGGTTCTGTTGTCAATGATTACAACCTAAAAATATAAGAATATATATTGAAGGTATATCTACCGAGAATATTTTAACTGTCTCGTTGTTGCAAGCCACCAGACAATGATTTCAATGAGTAAAAACCCTTGGCTTTCTGAACATTTTTGAAAACAATTTAACGGGATGATTAAATTAGGTTTAGTTTCCTTGAATAATGCCATTACAGCATCGCATGTTTGCAAGCACGCAAATGATGTTTGGTAATTACAATAACATGTGTAAGAAATAAAGTGTTCTACATTACGTTGGTATTAGAAGTTACAGATCAATTTCGAGTTTGAGGCGTTTCCGTCAATATCTGGTGGAGTTATGGCACCTTTCGACTTATGAAATACGAAAAATTTCAGTTTCCCACGTCTTTTTCCGCACTCCTTCAAGATATTTAATTGGAAATTGATACATTGTTTTATCATAATGAGATACAGAGCAAGTTCGCGTTTCAGTTCAGACTTTCTATTTTCTCTCCTTCAACATATTCAACTGAGGAATGGTACATTCCTGTGGTATGCGAAGTTACAGATCAAGTTGGAGTTTCAGGCGTATCCGTCAATTTTGATGGAGTTATGCCATCCTTTGGACTTAAAATCGGAAAATATTAAAATTATCAGCTTTCCGGACGTTTTTCGTTCTTCAAAATGTCCAAGTTAAACTTCGTACATTGCTTTATTATTACCACACCAGTAAAACTGGGCTCCGTACGTACGTCTGCCAGTCCATCCGCAAAAGTTGGAGTTCCTCACTTTCCCCCCTCCTTCACCATGTTCAACTGAATATTGGTACATTGCTTTATTACACTTACAGAATGCTTGTTGCTATTAATAGTCTGCGGGGTATTACAATTTTTAATTATAATCATTAGCCTATTATAATTGTAACGGGGGCAGTACAATCGCTGAAGAATTGTAAATATTAACAATGTTAATTAATGTTTATTGTCTTGTAGGCACAAAGTCGAATCTAAGCCAATTTGACTTGTGACGCAATCCCATTGCTAATAATTGACCGTAAAATATCTTTAAAACAATGTGTAGTGTTGGTATACTGGTAAGTTTAGCTTAAGAGGTCACAGATAGCTATCTCATGACGACCTATTAAAGCGCTAGCTTTGCTTGCCAGGGACACAATCTAGTCGAGATGTGTGGACCATAATGAAATCTTGTCAATTTTAAGCAATATGGATTAATTTTAACTATCAGCATAATTGCTGAAGATTTCCATATATATAAAAATAATTGGCCTAAAATTTGCTTCAATGAGAGTGGCTTTTGATTGCCCTGAAAATAACCGATCTGATCAGCCCACGCACTCTTATGTCAGTCCTTAGACCCAAGTTCACCTATACTTGTAATATGTTTGCGCGGGTGAGGGGGTGGGGGTGGGGGTGGGGGGATGTTGTAAGTTAAAGGCGTCGTCTAGCAAAACTTAAATTTGTCACGTGTTCTAATGACCGTTCATACGACTGTGGCTGTTATTTATCAACAATAAGCATAAAAAATATCTCATGAAAAGCACTCTTCATCATGTAGAGAAGAAAATCTGTTTCCAATTTCTGCCAAAATACATCCGGCGACATAGGGATTTGTGATCTCACTACGGAGCGTGGATAATGTAGAAGTGAAAAGTCATAGTCAAGCTGACCGTATGTATACATATATATGTAGGTTTAAAACCGCTCTTAGTCATGTGTAGTTTAATGTATTTATGCGTCATATTTATGTATTTTGAACAGATATAACGCGGGACGTGTATGCGCAGTTAATGCCATGTGTCACAGTCGCTATGACAAATGACGACATTATGGTATCTCGTGTCGAGTACTAAGTCAATTCCTGCACAGGGGTCCCGCGGCATGTGTGTGTTTTTACACATCTAGCGACTATTTTTTTAAAAGAAATATGTTCTTTTTAATCGGATTGTACTTGATGCAATGGCCGATAGATTACTAAGCACCCAAGAACCGGTCTTTTTTTTATATCAGACACGTTCTGGTATATATCTAAAAGGCAAAGCCGCATCTATCACAGACAGATTGTAAGAGTGACAGCCGTTCACGCCGAGAAATGTATCGCTAAAAACTATGGCTGTGTATCCCTTTAACCAGTGAAATGTCAGCAGCTCTATTGTAAGACAATGATCAGAAGAATATTGTTGAATATTTTGAAACTAATTTAAGTCAAATTGGTTTCAAAATATTCAACAGAATGGTTATTACTTATTAAATAGTAAAGACATACAATTCATGCTACGACTATTACGCGTTTATGGCGAAATTGGTCTCTTAGACACGTCATTCATGATGTAATTGATTGTGACCTCACCCTATATGTGAATTCATTATGACGTCATATATTTGACTGACAGATTGATTTCTCTATTGGTTCAATAGTTAGTAATGTACTGAGTGAAAGTTTCCCCAGCAACAACTAATCACTTTCGACTGGCTAGCTATAGATCATCATGTGTCAGTCGAACTCGTCATCTTCGGACATATACTTGATCGCCCAGAAATGGTGAGTTCGACTCACAAATAGTTGACTACAGTCGAACGCACGCTATGTTTTACTCTGGGAAATGGTGCATTGGCGCTGAGAGGCAGTTCAGAGGGACAAACACTGTTTATTATCATCAAACTTATTTTGTTTTGTTTGTAGTGTATACTGTTATAGATCTATCATCTAGACTAAGCAAACAATGTACCTACTATTGCCACCAGTTAACACCTTCAACACTATTCAGGTATTTTGAAAACTCAGATCAACCATACATGTATACAAGGAAGATGATGCATATTGTGAAACTAATATTCCTGGAAGCCAATGAGTTTTAAATAAGTCAGAAACACGTTTCGCCTAAAAAGTAACTTATCCGCTTGAGAAAATCATGAATAATGATGCTTGGTTTGTTCTTTGGGTTTCTGACGTTATCTACTTAATCCTCAGAAACGCTCATTAAAACAATAAAATGGCATTGCCTTCTTAGACATCAAACCCTAATGCTGTGTTAGATAGAAACAGCTTTTCACCCTACTCATTGTCATATACGACACATGTCTTGCAGTGTTTGAAATAAAGTATTCTGTTGAAACTACTTGAAACTGCTGGTATTCTGTTGAAACACCCTGGAAACCGCTGAAATTAATCTCAGATGCAGCAACAGATTCCAGTTGGATTAGTTTTAAAGTGAAACGTAAGTAGAGGAGAGGCGAGCTGGCGGTTCTTTTCACACCTTAAAAGTAGTTGCTGCATCAGAGCAACCAACTAATTTGCATCATTATTACCTTTTTCCTTTGATCTCACTGCCTATTGAAAAAGGTGTGAAAAAACCAGCCAGCTCTCCTCCATTGGGGTTGGATGTTAGATGTAGAGGTTGCCCATAAGCCCCTCTCCTCATTAAATCATGTGACTCCTGTCATCCAATAAGGCGAGCTTATAAGTGATTAGCGTAATGATTGACAAGGGTTAATGAGGATAATTAAGGATGATTGACAGGCTACATGTCAGGACTCGTCTTTTCCTGGGAATGCATTCGATCGCAAAGCCCTGCCCCCTCGTTAAGTGACGTGCCTCCATGCATCCAGCGCTGTGAGCTTAGGGGTAATTAGTGTAATGCTGATTGACGAGGGTTAGCGGGTGTAATTAAGGCTGATCTTTTGAAGGCATGCCAAATGCTCAAGGGTTAATGTATTACATAGTGAGGGATGACCAGGTTATGTGTCTGGACACGTCTTTTCCTGGGAACTCGTTCGATGACGAAGCCCCACCCCCTCATTAAATCACGGGTCTCCAGGTATCCAATGAGGCACGCTTAATGATGCGTGACGAGCGTTAATTGATAGGCATAAGGTGGCTTGACAGGCTAAATGTCTGGACACATATTTTTCTGACTCTGGGAACTCGTGCAATCATGGAAGATTCTAAACGGACAAGCTATAGAGTAGTGTCAATTGCGGAAGACGTCTCCATTAGTCTAACGAGCTGATCATTATTAAACCTCTGAACCTTAGGGCTTTTAGCCGGGTCAATGTACAAGGGTCGATGTATAGCATAAGGACAATCGGTTAGTTATTACCCTGAGAGATTAAAATTAACTAGTCGAGTTTTGAAACAACTCTGACCACGTGTAACAATCGTCAGAGTCATACAAAGTTCAGTGAATCAATTTTCAATTGTGTTAGGGAAATAACAACAACCTGTTACATTTTTAACAGGCCTTGAGCGGCCACGCAGTATTTGGTGAAAAAAGATTTCAGCCTAAGTTGACTGAGGCTTTGGACGGGTTATAGATGATGATTATTTCAGTTTTCAACATATATGTTTATGCATATGGAAGACTGCATTATAAGCCACATATCTTAGTGTACTTCCATCAGAACAAAGAAAAGAAAATCTGTTTAAACCAACATCAATGATCAACCAGTCAAATTAGTTTCAAAATATTCAGTGGCTTACACATATAGCTTTCTGGAAATTTCTAGTCAGGGCATTCAGAGATCGATCGATCCCAACATGCTCGAGGTGTGGGTGGAGCTTAGCTAGAGATGGGAGGGACATAGTTAAAAATGGAACGTGTGTTAGTGAGCTGCTGGCAATCGGCTATGCCGTTATGCTCGCTTAATAGACTGTCAAGTTGTAGGAATTGTATGTCTTTACTATTTAATAAACATTATACAAAATACTTTGAAAGTAAATTGACTGGGGCGTTGTTGCCACCATAAGCAGTAGCATCGTCAAGTCAATAGACCGTCAAGTTGCACAAATTGTATGTCTTTACAATTTAGTAAACATTATGTAGACTATTTTGAAACTAAATTGGATGGGAGTTGTAGCAACCATAAGCAATATCATAGTCCAGTTAAATTAATTTCAAAATAATCAACAGCTTACACTTATAATTTTCTGGAAATCGCTGGTCAGGGAGTTCCGAGATCGATCGATCCCAACACAATTGAGGTGTGGGTGGAGCTTAGCTAGAGATGGGCGGTGAATAACTGGGTCGATTAGCATCCAGCGTGCAATCGGTTATTCTCTTATAATTGCTTAATAGACCATCAAGTTGCACGAATTGTATGTCTACTACTTAATAAACATTATGTAGAATAATTTGAAACTAAATTGACTGGGCAGTGTTGCAGCCATAAGCAGTAACATCGCCCACTCAATTTACTTTCAAAATATTCAACAGCTTACCCGGAGAGTTTTCTGGAAATCCTTAGGCATCCGTATTACCAATTTTAAAAACCTGGTAATATAGCTAACACACAGTTTTGACAAGATTGATGTAAAACTCCAGGGTTGAAATCCGTACAATCCAACTGTTTAACATGTAATGACTCGCGTAGACGAACTTAGCATTCGTCCAAGGCAATATTGCCAACAGCTGGGCTAGGGGAACTACACGTTTCTCTATTCACTAATGACCTCCCAAATCCCACCCACCCACCCCCATCAACCCACACACCAACCCACACACCAACCCACACACACATGCATGCACGCTCGCTCACTCGCATGCACGCACACACACGCACGCACGCACGCACGCACGCACGCACGCACGCACGCACGCACGCACGCATGCACGCACGCACGCACCCTGCCACAACTCCCCACCCCACACCACCCGACATTGTTATGAATAACACACATATAGTCTGCTCTGACCAGTGGGCCATAACAAACTTATTGATTTTATTACAATCCTTTAATTTGGAATATGTCATTAGCCAGGTGCGTCAGCCATTGGTGTAATGCTAGGGTCTGCCTCAAAATTATAACTATGGGAAAATGCGAAAGTCACTTTTGAAAGGCTTTTTAACATGAATTCCCACCACCCCGCAACCCACCCACCCCACCCCAACACAACACACCCACCCCATCCGCCATTATTATAAATGGAATTTAAATATTCTGGCTAGGTAATCAGCCATCTGTGTCATCGGGTAAATCATTAGTTTGTCCATAACATTGCCTATATACAGCCCAGCTCAGGGGTAAGATAACATGTGTGTAAACGTGAACACACACATTTTAGTAAGAACTGTTCTCTTCTGTATTTTGGACGTAGTTTGATTTGAAGACAATTGTTACCCTAAGCCACAATGTCTTTCAATCCAGTTATGTTCAAAATATTTGACAGTACATTTTATTTTGTTTTGTAAATGTGTTCGGTTATTTCTGTGCTGGACTGTACTCTAAATTTATTCCTCTTGCCATATACAAAGCGAACGTTATCAATTTTTAAGTGTGGTGAGTAGCCACGTGAACCTTCTCTCCAGGCTATACCGATTCAAGGTTTATTCAGTCAACTTCTTTGAAGTACACTAAATATATAAATTAATGTATAAATGATAAACCTATTTAGTTACAGATACACATAGTATTATAATTGAATTGAATTGTAAAAGCTGTAGACTGTTCAGAGGTGGGAAACCGGGGTGGGTCGGGTTGTGTCATGCGCAACAATGGAGACAAAATCCCTGTGCTCAGACTCTAGATTGACTATATGACGTACAAACTGTACATATGATTTTTTGGGAAATATTGATGCTCTGTTACATCTTAATTTTATAACGCTAACAATATTAAATATGTAATTTATATCTACCGCCAGTATATTAATTGTAAAAGATTTTCCCTCATTCAATCATCATGAATGGTTAACAAGCAGCTCTTTGACGATATTGCAATGCGGTTAAAGACGATACTGGGACTTGCAAATCCTATCATTGTGCAGGGTAACAGCTCAGTCAAAAGTGGTTCAATTGAAAAAATACAAAATACACCAAATACAATTGGATATATATATATATTTTTCATTTTCAAAAAGGCTGTACATTGGTATGCACACGCATACTTTTGAAAGTAAATTGACTGGGCATTGTTTCCAGGCATGCGTACGAGCATGCGTGCGTGTGCGCATGCGTGCGTGCGTGCGTGCGTGCGTGCGTGCGTGCGTGCGTGCGTGCGTGCGTGAGTGCGTGCGTGCGTGCGTGCGTGCGTGCGTGCGTGCGTGCGTGCGTGCGTGCGTGCGTGCGTGCGTGCGTGCGTGCGTGTGTGTTTTAGTAGGCCATGGAGGCGTTGCGGGCATTGTTACGGGCATGCTTGTGGGCGTGCTTGCGGGCATGCAGGCAGGCGTGCGTGCAGGCGTGCGGTCGTGCATGTGTGTGCGTGCGTGCGTGCGTGCGTGCGTGCGTGCGTGCGTGCGTGCGTGCGTGCGTGCGTGTGTGTGTTAGTAGGCCATTGAAGCGTTGCTGGCATGATTGCGGGCAAGCGGGCGGTGCGGGCAAGTGGGCGGGCTGATGTGCGGTGGGCGGGCGGGCGGGCGGGTGGGCATGCGTGCGTGCGTGCGTGCGTGCGTGCGTGCGTGCGTGCGTGCGTGCGTGCGTGCGTGCGTGCGTGCGTGCGTGCGTGCGTGCGTGCGTGCGTGCATGCGTGCGTGTTTGTGTGTGCGTGCGCGTGCGCGTGTGTGTGTGTTAGTGTGTGTGTGTTAGTGTGTGTGTTAGTAAGTCATGGAGGTGTTGCGGGCGTTGTTGTGGGCATGCTTGCAAGCAGTGCAGGTGGGCATGCATGCGTGCGTGCCTGCATGCGTGCGTGTGTGTGTTAGTAGGCCATGGAGGCGTTGCTGGCATGATTGCGGGCATGCAGGCGGTGCGGGCAGGTGGGCGGGCTGATGTGCGGTGGGCAGGCAGGTGGGCGGGCGGGTGGACATGCGTGTGTGTGTGTGCGTGCGTGCGTGCATGTTTGTGCGTGCGTATGCGTGCGTGCGTGCGTGTGTGTGTTAGTGTATGTGTTAGTGTGTGTGTATGTGTGTGTTAGTAAGTCATGGAGGTGTTGCGGGTGTTGCTGTGGGCGTGCTTGCAGGCAGTGCGGGTGGGTGGGCATGCGTGCGGGCATGTATGTGTATGTTAGTAGGCCATGGAGGCATTGTAGGTGTTGTTGTGGGTGTTCATGTGGGCGGAGCGGGCGAGTGGGCGGGTGTGCATGCAGACGTGCGTACATGCGTGTGTGCGTGCGTGCATGCGTGCGTGTGTGAGTGTGATAGTAGGCCATGGAGTCATTGCGGGCATTGTTGCGGGCATTCTTGTGGGTGTGGGGAGAGTGGGCGGGCGTGTGGGTGTGCATGCATGCACATGCGTATGTGCGTGCGTGCGTGCGTGCGTGCGTGCGTGCGTGCGTGCGTGCGTGCGTGCGTGCGTGTGTGTTAGTAGGCAGTGGTGTCGTTATGATCATCGTCAATACTTATAATGTTATCGGATTCAGCAGACTACGCAGGATAAACGTATAATTTCTGTTACTAGCGAATAGTCAATGTTCTGGAGATCCACGGGTCTCTGGTAGACTGATACCCTATGCACCAGTCATATCAATACTTTCAGTATTAGATCCATCATCATCATCAACGTTGGCATCTAGATTGTTGCTTATGTACTCCATGATCAGAAAAGCCATTTTGCGAAATGCTAAGACTGCTTCATTGTATGCGTGCCCCTCTGTGATAAAACCTTTAGTTTCCCTGCGAATTATTTTAATGAGCATAGAGTTCTGTAATCTTCTCCACTGGCGCATTATGTCAATACAATTTGTAACTAACACATCAGTATATACACCTTTGAGGGCTATGTTCGCTTCACCGACCTCATCATCTAAACCTTATTGTTCAGCGTCTAAGTTCTGCTTAATATTTTGGAATATGGCAAAGAGCTCCCGATTGCCTATGACCTCTTTTTCATCTTCACCTTCATCATCACTCTCAGACTCCATCGAGTCATTGTCTATGTCTTCACCTTCATCATCGCTCTCAGTCTCCATTGAGTCATTGTCTATGTATTCTTTTTCAGAATCACCTTCATCATCATCACTCTCAGACTCTGTTAAGGCATCATCGCTCTCAAAATCCATTGAGTCATCATGGGTTTCACTCTCTGATTCCCTTGGCTTATCATCTTCGCGCTTCATCACAGTCCAATCTTCAGCTTCATCCTCTAGATTCTCGCTGTCTTCAGTGCTATGGAATCGTGTCTTATGTCGCTTCAGGTCATGTGACCTAGCAAAGTTGAATCACATTCGAGACCTTGATGTCTTGGCATATTGATTATAGGATAAACTTATTATTTTAATATAAATTTTATTTGGTAACGGTTGCAGCTGTAGAAATCTTCTTATGGCCTATGGCTTCTCTAACTACTATGTAGATAAAAAATACACGTCCGTCTCTTTGCACTTTAAACTGTATTGAGAAAATGTATTGAATTTGAGACATTTTCAGGATTGCTTGTAAGCATGAACCCAGCACTCAAACGCATGTATAAATGTGCGGCCACCTGTATAAATAGGTGACCAAGCATACGGATTTGCGGGCACACATGCAGATTTGCAGGCACACAATATTTTTAACTAATTTGACTGTATGCTGTTGCTGCCATATCATCAATGCGCTCATGCACATCCACACCCATCATGAATATGGAATTGTCTGTCAGTTGTGGGAAGTGTAGGTTTTACTATTTAATAATTATTCTGTTACTACAGACTACCAATGAGCTCCCACACACACCCCAACACACAGCCGCACGACCGTATGCATGCACGCCCAATACGCCCACACGCACGGGTGCACTCCTCAAATGCATACCAACCATGTACTTTTTTTCAATTGAACCCCGATTTATCAGACAAGGTATTCATAGGGATATTTGAATGATTTGTCACATAGCTCTGTAGCGGTCGTGGGAAATGAACATTTGCAGCCCAAGAGAAGGCTATTTCTTGAAAATTTACTGCTGGAATGTCTGGGTAGATAACTGAGACCGACATTCCAACTGTAAACTTTTAAAGATAGCCTTCTCTTGGCCTGCAAATTGACATTCAATAGGTAAATATTGTGTATATTATTACATCACTGAAAGATGTTACAGTACAGCTAAGAAGTAACTGCAAATGTTTTCTTGCAAGACAAATAATGACCTTACAGTCCAGTCCTGATTATCGATTCCTTGAGGCGAGTTCTGCATACATTTTCTGTGTCATATGATTCATGGACTGCTGATGATTTCAATTATAATGTCATTACTAGATTTAACAAAAAAATGATCGAATCATCCAAAGCTTAGACCATAAATTATTAGCCAATAGAGTTATAGTGCTTCAATTCAGAATGTTGCAATAGAGTACGCTATTTACAAAAGAGACAAAATTTTGCTTTTGTCTCTTTTTCACCTGCTAGATGACTGCAGTTGTTTTAAAACAATATGATTTAAGCTCGCTTATACCATATTCGTGTTAAAAATACATTTCAAAGTCTGTTTCTCACATTCTTTTTCATTTTCCAGAATTAGAATTTTAACATAGTTCTACTAAAGTTACGTAGATGTCTGATGGCTCAGGCTAATGCCATGTATACAGGATTAGAGTCTTGAATGAACAGCTCATCAGAAATATTTTTGCTGGTAGCTTTTCATGCAGCCTGCTGTCTGGGTGTGGTGGGGTGGTGGGGTGGTGGGGGTGAGGTAGCGGGTCTGGATCAGTTACTCGTTAACCTACTACTGCTACTGCCATGTCAGACATCTATGCAACTCTAGGAGAACTAAAGTACCAAGTTGGCTTGATGTACAGATATTTAGTGCTGATAGTGACCATTAATTGAGATGCTAATTCGCATATGTAATTAATCTGCTCTACTCTGTCAGAACACCTAGCTCTAAACACAGTTTCTTCGAATGCAGGCATCATAGCAGCAAACTTTTGAAACGTATTACAGTACATAAACACACCTTGCTTGGTGGGGTAAACACTACCAACACTAAACTCGTGTATGTCTACTACAAATTCATTTCATAACACATACATGTACAATGTTACAGAGCACTACAGGTACATCACAACCCATAAAATATCCTGTATTCATACTTATAATAAATGCTGAACAAACCGTTTAAACAAAAATCTAAAATGTTAACGCTTAACAGATCAGATTTTTAAAATGCTGCTTTTATACTCTAACGACTATCGATTAACACTCGTCATGCGTCATTACGCTAATTACCCTTATGTGCACCTTATTGGATACCTGGAGACCCGTGATTTAATGAGGGGGCGGGGCTTCATCATCGAACGAGTTCCCAGGTAAAGACGTGTCCAGACATGCAACCCAGTCATCCCTCATTACGTAATACATTAACCCTTGAGAGTTTGACATGGCTCCAAGAGATCAGCCTTAATTACCCCCATTTGACTAATGACCAAACTTAAAAATCGATAGCGTTCGCTTCGTTTAGGCATACATTTTAGAGTGCAGTCCAGCACAGATATAACCGAACACATTTACAAAACAAAATAAAATGTATTGTCAAATATTTTGAACGTAACTGGATTGAAAGACATTGTGGCCTAAGGTTGCAATTGTTTTCAAATCAAATTACGTCCAAAATACAGAAGAGAACAGTTCTTACTAAAATGTTTCAGCCCACGTTTATACACACGTTATCTTACCACTGAGCTGCACTGTATATAGGCAATGTTATGGACAACATAATGAATTAACCGATGATGCAGATGGCTGATTACCTAGTCAGAATAATTAAATTCAATTAATAACAATAGCAGGTGGGGTGGGTGGGTTGTGTTGGGGTGGGGTGGGTGGGTTGTGTTGGGGTGGGGTGGGTGGGTTTCGGGGTGGTGGGGATTCGTGTTAAAAAGCCTTTCAAAAGCGACTTTTGCATTTTCCCATAGTTATAATTTTGAGGCAGACCCTAGCATTACACCAATGGCTGATGCACCTGGCTAATGACATATTCCAAATTAAAGGATTGTAATAAAATCAATAAGTGGCCCACTGGTCAGAGCAGACTATGTTATTCATAACAATGTCGGGTGGTGTGTGTGTGCGTGCGTGCGTGCGTGCGTGCGTGCGTGCGTGCGTGCGTGCGTGCGTGCGTGCGTGCGTGCGTGCGTGCATGCATGCGTGCGTGTGTGGTTGTTGTGGGGTGGTGGAGGTGGGTGGGTGGGATTTGGGAGGTCATTAGTGAATAAAGAAACGTGGGTGGGTGGGATTTGCTAGGTCATTAGTGAATAGAGAAAGGTGTAGTTCTCCTAGCCCAGCTGTTGGCAATATTGCCTTGGACAAATGCTAAGTTCGTCTACGCAAGTCATTACATGTTAAACAGTTGGATTGTACAGATTTCAACCCTAGAGTTTTACTTCAATCTTGTCAAAACTGTGTGTTAGCTATAATACCAGGTTTTTAAGATTGGTAATACGGATGCCTAAGGATTTCCAGAAAACTGTCTGGGTAAGCTGTTGAATAATTTGAAAGTAAATTGATTGGCCGATGTTACTGTTTATGGCTGCAACACCGCCCAGTCAATTTAGTTTCAAATTATTCTACATAATGTTTATTAAATAGTAAAGACATACAATTCGTGGGTCTATTAAGCAATTATAAGAGAATAACTGATCGCACGCTGGTTGCTAATAGACCCATCGATGCACTGCCCATCTCTAACTAAGCTCCACCCACAACTCTGGAGACCCATAATTTAACGAGGGTGTGTGGTTTCGAAAAGACATGTCCAAACACATAACCCGGTCATCCCTCATTATGTAATACATTAACCCTCATCAATCAGCATTATGCTAATTACCCTTAAGCTCGCAGTGCTGGATGCCTGGAGGCATGTGACTTAATGAGGGGGTGGGGGGGGGGGTGCGGGCTTCGCGATCGAACGAGTTCCCAGGAAAAGACGAGTCCAGACACGTAGCCTGTCAATCATCCTTAATTACTCTCATTAACCCTTGTCAATCATTATGCTAATCACCTTTAAGCTCGCCTCATTGGATGACAGGAGTCACGTGATTTAATGAGGGGGAGGGGCTTATGGGCAACCTCTACATCTACCATCCAATTACAATGGATGAGACCTGGCGGTGAGATCAAAAGGAAAAAAGGTGATAATGATGCAAATTAGTTGGTTGCTCTGACACAGCACCTACTTTTAACGTGTGAAAAAACTGCCAGCGCGCCTCTCCTCTACTAACGTACCCACCATAATTCTTTAACTCTGAATGCGTTGAAAGGGTATTAACCTTTCTTAGGCTTATTTGTTTCAAAATATTTAGCTAAAAATTAAATGAGTACTCATTTAAGATCTTTTATAGGCCTAGAGAATATTTTTTCAGTTTAACAATCTCTGTATTCGCGTTGTTCTCAAAAGCAGAAGAACGACTTGCGATCCGCACTCAATTGCGCAAAGCTTGTTTACGCTGCCAATTACTAAGCAACCATCATTCGGATGTGTCAGATCTAAACGATTGAATGTCAAGATCATAGAGTTAGATATCTGTAGACCGATTCATCAGATGGTCAGAAAGATGCACACACTAGTAAAACTACTAGTAGGGGAGCGGACTAAGAGACGAGATAGACTAAAATAAATTACAATAACATAGATAATTTAAAAATCGGACAATCAAAACACTCAAACACATGATTAAGATGATTATATACACACATACAGATACATTACCATCAAACAAGCATACTATATGAACCAGAGATAGAGAATATGGATTACTATCGCTGCAGGTTGTAAATGTAAGTTCTTCCGCAGTGTATACTATAACACAATCCTCTGCTATGATTTTCAATATTGCAGAGCAAGGCGTCGTCATTAGGAAGGAGACCAGAGACTACTAGCTTAGTGCAGTCTATGATAAGTTGAGTTAGACAGATTAAATCAGAGGCTATTAGATTCCATGTTGATATATCTAATGCGGAAATAATGAGCTATTTGATTTGCTTCAGACTGTCCGTCCTATATCTAAGCAGAGCGGGCATGAGGTAAGCATATGCATGTAGTCCTCAGGGGCATTCTGACAAAGTTGACAGACTGGGTCAACATTGAAATTACTAAATCTATGGAGAGTTATTTGAACTATGAATGTTATAATGGCATATCGTTTTCATTGTATCGTTGGGCACAAAACAAGAGCAATCAGTGATTGCAGATCCTCATCGCTCTCCCGTTTTGTCACGTTGTAAAAATGTATTCGGCTTTTCCAGAGTTTTCAGATCCCGAACAAAGTGTAGGCCCCCTAGCGCAACACTATTTCCTGAGTTAAATCTGAGTCAAATCTCACAAGTTGTCTCCAAGTTATCCATAATCTAGAACTTGATACGATTTGGGTTCGGATTTTTTTTAATCCAGATCACGGCCAAACTATGGAACTTCTCTTCCACGGTAAATTCCTGGGTTGTGCTAAAATTTGGAATTAGTAGGTTTTAGAGTAAGCTTCGGACACAAAGATAGTCAAGCGCATGGACGCACACACGCACCCACACAGATATCCGAATGCAATACCCTCTTCCCCTTAGGGCGCGAGAATAATAATCTTAGGAGTAACTATAAAGAGTCGCGCAATTATTCAGCCCCAAGCTACGTTATGCTCGTTGGAGCAGGTGATAATTTCTCAAATGTTATGGTAAAAGTTATTTTTATATGTTTATGATTCATTAACTTTATTTAGATATATTTAATATTTCAATGATCATGTTCTAACACCCAAAACACTCCTTGGCTACGTAACTGGTACACGCTCTCCACTACCGAACAGTGTATGGATTAATTTGGCCAAGAACTGACAAAACGCACGCATGCGTGATAAACGTTCATACCTTTTCCAGTTCCCAATCTGGTAGAAAACCTTTATCGTTCTTCGAGACAGTCAGTGAACATACAGGACCTATGAAATCTGTTTTCAAAGAAAAAGTGTCTTTTCTGAAAATAGAAATGAAAAATAAACATACTCATTACTCAATACTGGTTGGTTGGGTGGTCAGTTATTTTGTTTTTAGTTGATTGATTGATTGATTAATTGGTTGGTTGATTGATTGATTGATTGATTGATTTATTGATTGATTAGTTGGTTGGTTGGTTGGTTGGTTGGTTGGTTGGTTGGTTGGTTGGTTGGTTGGTTGGTTGGTTGGTTGGTTGGTTGGTTGGTTGGTTGGTTGGTTGGTTGGTAGATCGATCGATCGGTCGGTCGGAGGGTCGGCCGATTGGCTGGCTGGTTGGTTGGCTGGTTGGCTAGTTGGTTGGTTAGTTGGGTATTTGGTGGCTTGCTTGCTTGCTTGCCTGCTTGCTTGCTTGCTTGTTTGCTTGCTCGTTCGCTCGCTTGCATGCTTGCTTGCTTGCTTGCTTGCTTGATTGCTTGATTGCTTGATTGCTTGATTGCTTGATTGATTGATTGATTGATTGATTGATTCAAAATAAATAATAGGTTTTCTTTTGCTCTACTTATTTTGAGATACTTTTGCTTTACTTATCCTGAGATGCGACTCTCTTACCCGCCATGTTCGAAATTGTTGTCGCCATTATGTAGTATAATATCAGGTGACGTCATGTTTGATGGACCAATCATCTGGAGTCTAACTTCCGCATCAGTTCCTGCTCCGAACTTCATACCTGTGTAGACGAGTACGGTATATGCTGGATAACAAAAATAGAAGCTATCAGTGTTATAACAGCTAGAATGCACTCGGGGGAGATGTCTGACTAGCAATGCACTTAGTGACCCCGTGGCCTAAATAATTGCCGCGTTACCCTCAACCTCCAGACAATCATAAACTGTCGTAATATGAAGGCGTGTGCTAAACCTAGTGATTCTGCCGTCTTGAACTCCTAAGTTATGGCCAAAAATGTATATTCCGGTATGCTCTTCATGACCCCACAACCTAGATATTTGATGCTTTGGTCTGAAACTCATAGAACTTGTAACCACCTATAATATGAATTCGTTGATTCTACCTACGTGCATTCCAGACCTGTGGTTAAAATGTGTATTTCTGGATGCACTTAGTGACCTAGATATTTGCACTTTTGACCTGGGACAAAATTTTCCTTCTAGTCAACCGCAATATAAATGAATGTTACGGATTTGGTGATCCTACCTTCTTGCATTACAGCGTTATTGACAAAAATGTGTATTCCGGTATGCAGTAAGTGACCCCGTGACCTGAGATTTTTACCTTTTGACTCCAACTTACAAGGTTTTATAAGCACTAATAATATCAATGTATGTGCCAAATTTGGTGATTCTACCTACTTGCATTGGGCTAAGAATGTGTATTTCGTGATGCACTCCGTAAACCCGTGACCTAGATATTTAATGCTTTGGCCTGAATCTCATAGAACTTGTAGCCACATATAATATAAATGGATGTGTTCAATTTGGTGATTCTACCTACTTGCGTTCCAGACTTATGGTTAAAAATCTGGATACACTTAGTATGTATGAATGTACATGTATCTTACCAATTTGGTGATTCCACCTTCTTGCATTGCAGAGTTATTGATGAAAATGTATATTACGGTATGCACGAAGTGACACGGTGACCTAGATTTTAAAACTTTTCACCTCAAAATAAAAATTCTTTTATAGCCACTCATAATAGCAATGTCTGTGCCAAATTTTGTGATTCCACCCCATAGGATTCACGATATATGCTTCGGACAGACGGACGGACGGACAGGCGGCACCAACTGCAATACTCACGCCGTCCCTCGGCGGCGTGAGTAATACTATACTAAATTATCAATCTGTACTATAATAGATTGTTTTCAGTAGGCTAATATTGTCGCGGAACTTGCGCCTGTGTATTGGAAAGACGAATTAGTGATAACACCAGTGAGCTACACAGGCCCATTACGATGTAATGGCATAGATATGGGGAGCTTAAAATAACAGCATTTAAATCATAATAGTTACTATGTCTACGATGCCCCAATGGTACAACAGCCATGCATGCCAATAAACAACTAACTTAAGCGTAATGCTTATATTACCGGAAGGGATCTAATCGTATGTAGCCTATACATCCGGAGCTCTTAGCTTTAAAGGTGTAGGTACACTCTGCACCGGGATTAAAGAGCTGTAGTTGTTAATCTTTTTCTGTGCTTTATCTAACAGAGCTGTAGTTGTTAATCTTTTTCTGTGCTTTATCTAACAGAGCTGTAGTTGTTAATCTTTTTCTGTGCTTTATCTAACAGAGCTGTAGTTGTTAATCTTTTTCTGTGGTTTATCTAACAGAGCTGTAGTTGTTAATCTTTTTCTGTGGTTTATCTAACAGAGCTGTAGTTGTTAATCTTTTTCTGTGCTTTATCTAACAGAGCTGTAGTTGTTAATCTTTTTCTGTGCTTTATCTAACAGAGCTGTAGTTGTTAATCTTTTTCTGTGCTTTATCTAACAGAACTGTAGTTGTTAATCTTTTTCTGTGCTTTATCTAACAGAACTGTAGTTGTTAATCTTTTTCTGTGCTTTATCTAACAGCGCTGTAGTTGTTAATCTTTTTCTGTGCTTTATCTCACAGAGCTGTAGTTGTTAATCTTTTTCTGTGCTTTATCTAACAGAGCTGTAGTTGTTAATCTTTTTCTGTGCTTTATCTAACAGAGCTGTAGTTGTTAATCTTTTTCTGTGCTTTATCTAACAGAGCTGTAGTTGTTAATCTTTTTCTGTGCTTTATCTAACAGAACTGTAGTTGTTAATCTTTTTCTGTGCTTTATCTAACAGAACTGTAGTTGTTAATCTTTTTCTGTGCTTTATCTAACAGCGCTGTAGTTGTTAATCTTTTTCTGTGCTTTATCTAACAGAGCTGTAGTTGTTAATCTTTTTCTGTGCTTTATCTAACAGAGCTGTAGTTGTTAATCTTTTTCTGTGCTTTATCTAACAGAGCTGTAGTTGTTAATCTTTTTCTGTGTTTTATCTAACAGAGCTGTAGTTGTTAATCTTTTTCTGTGCTTTATCTAACAGAGCTGTAGTTGTTAATCTTTTTCTGTGCTTTATCTAACAGAGCTGTAGTTGTTAATCTTTTTCTGTGGTTTATCTAACAGAGCTGTAGTTGTTAATCTTTTTCTGTGCTTTATCTAACATAGAGGCCGATCGCTGAACAATGATCCAGGCCAGTAAATAATCAGGGATTTATCGGGTTCTGAATATCCTGATGCCGTTCAAGGGCATGGATGTCTATCAAACATAGCCTAACGTTGATGCATGTGTCCAATACTGATGTAATAACGGTTTTGTATATTGTGCTGCAATAACAACGCCATTCCTACCATGTCTGCGATCTGTGATAGAAAAACACCAATACCCAGACTTCTGAACGCTAAAAATATGGCTATCTCCGGTTTGGCCTCTGTACTGGTCACGAACTTGTAAATAATGACGCACCAAACAGCTCAGTGCCACTGGATCGTGGGACCGTATTTGGTCTCCCTCCCTCCATCCCTCCCTACCCCCTCCCACTCCCCAACCGGCCCTCTCTCTCTCCCTCCCTCTCCACTCCCTCCCTCCCCCCTCCCTTCCTCGCTCTCGTATTTTGGCATTCGCCACGCCCCGTGACATCACATGACAGTTTATCAGGATGAAGTCAGATGATGATGAACAGTAAGTTTCTTCATGAGTAATCCAGCCATTGATATAATGTTACTGTTATTTCAAATTACTGTTAAAATCGTTAAAAAATTGTATACGTGATTACAAACAAAGATTAGTAGAGTTAATATCAATTCAAACTCGAAGCAACAGTTAACAGGGGCTTCGACAGCAAGGATGAGTTTGTGAATTGCCCTTTGACTCCTACTAAATACAGGAACATGTATACCGGAATATACGGCCTACAAGAATTTATCGGTAAATACAGGAATTTACTGATACCAGATATATCATTTAAGCTAGTGCAGCGATTTTCACAGTTAAGAACAAAATTGTCGTCGTCTTCTTCTTTTTCTTCTTCTTCTTCGTCGTCGTCGTCGTCGTCGTCGTCATCCCGATCGTCGCCGCCCCCTACTGCCCATTTTCTTGCAATTGGTGATGTCGATTTTGTTAATGTCGGGAGTGATGACGGTGTTGCCACTCCTGCTCTTGTTGATGATAGTCATGGTGGTATCTGTAGCAGTAATGATGATAGTCATGGTGGTATCTGTAGCGGTGATGATGATAGTCATGGTGGTATCTGTAGCCGTGATGATGATAATCATGGTGGTATCTGTAGCGGTGATGATAATAATCATGGTGGTATCTGTAGCGGTGCTGATGATAGGCATGGTGGTAGCTGTAGCGGTGATGATAGTCATGGTGGTATCTGTAGCGGTGATGATAGTCATGGTGGTATCTGTAGTGGTGTTGATAGTCATGGTGGTATCTGTAGCGGTGATGATAGTCATGGTGGTATCTGTAGCGGTGATGATGATAATCATGGTGGTATCTGTAGCCGAGATGATAATCATGGTGGTATCTGTAGCGGTGATGATGATAGTCATGGTGGTATCTGTAGCGGTGATGATAGTCATGGTGGTATCTGTAGCGGTGATGATCGTCATGGTGGTATCTGTAGCGGTGATGATAATCATGGTGGTATCTGTAGCGGTGATGATAGTCATGGTGGTATCTGTAGTGGTGACGATGATAGTCATGGTGGTATCTGTAGCGGTGATGATGATAGTCATGGTGGTATCTGTAGCGGTGATGATGATAGTCATGGTGGTATCTGTAGCGGTGATGATAATCATGGTGGTATCTGTAGCGGTGATGATGATAATCATGGTGGTATCTGTAGCGGTGAGGATGATAGTCATGGTGGTATCTGTAGCGGTGATGATGATAATCATGGTGGTATCTGTAGCGGTGACGATGATAGTCATGGTGGTATCTGTAGTGGTGAGGATGATAATCATGGTGGTATCTGTAGCGGGGATGATGATAGTCATGGTGGTATCTGTAGCGGTGATGATAATCATGGTGGTATCTGTAGCGGTGATGATGATAGTCATGGTGGTATCTGTAGCGGTGATGATACTCATGGTGGTATCTGTAGCGGTGATGATAATCATGGTGGTATCTGTAGCGGTGATGATAGTCATGGTGGTATATGTAGCGGTGATGATGATAGTCATGGTGGTATCTGTAGCGGTAGTGATAGTCATGGTTGTATCTGTAGCGGTGATGATAGTCATAGTGGTATCTGTAGCGGGGATGATGATAGTCATGGTGGTATTTGTAGCGGTGATGATGATAGGCATGGTGGTATCTGTAGCGGTAGTGATAGTCATGGTTGTATCTGTAGCGGTGATGATAGTCATAGTGGTATCTGTAGCGGGGATGATGATAGTCATGGTGGTATTTGTAGCGGTGATGATGCTGGTGATGGTGGCACTGCTGGTGATCTTATTGCTGATGATGGAAATAGAAGTGATCATGATAGTTTTATTCGTGGTGGTGGTGTTGTTGTCAGTCGCTACCGATTTAGTATTTAATTTCTCCGCATACAGATTGACCGCATTTTCTAGTTTTATAGTTCTAGCAGAATGAGTGAATTATCTAGTATTCCATAACAGTTATCACACGTATACGATGTATCTAAATCACTGGGTATTTATTTATAAAAAGTACTCGCTATAAGATATCCCGCCTACCGGGTGTGAAGAGGGTTGCTTATTGGGTATAGAGCTATAATGATGAAAGCGGTTCTAGTAGTTTGTTATCGCCTGTCAAATATCGCAAATCCCAGTACGCTATGCTCCCTGACTGCGTAGTATGTGCAACAGCTACGTGACGACTGATGAAGAAATGTCAAGAGTGTGTAGGATTCCTAGAGTGAACTTTGAAATAGTGATTCTTCATTCGACATGCTGTCATCAAACCATTATCAATCAGTAATTTAGTAGGAATCTTTGTCATTGCATCCACCCATTAGACGGATGTACGCTCAGATGAAGCATGGGGAACGCCCTTCACTCCTCATTGCTTGACCTCTCCGCTCCTAGAAGTAAAATGGGTAGACCTAAAGCTGTGACTTAACATATGATGATTTCATTCCGTACAAATAAATTTCGTATATTTCGTTGTGAATTTGAATTAAGAACTCGTGCCTCTATTTCAATTTCACAATTTAAAAAAATTATATTAATTTATACGTAATTTAATCATCATATTTTAAGATTAATTTCGTTTCCTTACATCTAGCCACACAATTTAAGTCTCTAAAAGTATACAATTTCAATTTTTTTGTATGCATTCTGGTGTGAATATGCACCTTTAATGGCATGGCTCAAACACAATTCATGAATCCATTTCGTCACTCAATCATATGACGTCATAATCAACTACGTGACGTGTAGGCTGACGTCATAATCATGGCGTCATGCATGATTCGAAATAGTCCGTATTTAACGCTTAATAGTCTAACGCGTTGTAGGAATTGTATCTCTTTACCATTTAATACATATTCTGTTGAATATTTTGAAAATAATTTGCCTGGATGCTGTTGCTGCCATAGGCAGCACCAGCGCCCAGTCAAATTAATTTCAAAACTTTCAACAGCTTACATGTATAGTTTTCTGGAAATTGATAGTCAGGGAGTTCAGCGATCGATCGATCCCAGCACCGGCGTGGTGTGGGTGGAGCTTGGATTGAGATGGGCGTGGCATAGCTAAAAGTGGAGGAAAGGTCCATTAGAATACAATTGGAATACAATAAAGGCCAATGTCTAAAACCGGTTTTTAAGTTTTGGAGAAGTCATTCATAGGCAACCAGCTTTTTTCTAATTATATAGCATATGAGACATTGGCCACATGAATTCCGGGTTATGTTTTTGGCAGGAGTGTTTATAAAACATACATGTAGTATTCATTGAGAGACACCAAAACACTAGTTTCGTGCTGGTATTCACCAGGACGGTGTCCGCGAATACCTTTCATGCCGTTGGTCACATCGTTGGGATGTTCTAACTCTGGTTAGGTGTTATATGAATGGTCCGGCTCTTTGTGCTGATCATTATATCGCATCAGGAGACGGAATTTAGTATTTGGTTATAGACGCCTAATGAACCAGTTCAGTACAGCAATAAAACGCCATGTATGCGTAACTGATCAGGGCATTGTTAGATGAGACATGTTTGTTCTCAGAAACATGCTTTGGTTATGTTTGGCATTGGCAACATGTTCTTTGGAAGGGACCGGGACTCAGTTAACTTGATCTGGTGTACCCAGGTTAGTGTACCTGGACGTGGTACATCACGTCATGGAACGAATATCAGGCGGTACGAAGCTCATAAGCGGGTCTTAAACCGATTGGTTGACAGTGATACCCGAACTCAGTTGGTATCCGTAATGGTGATATTAGTATTTCTGCCTTAGCTTGCTTTATAGCGGAGTACCGGAGTGAGCAGCTCCCTGGATGTATGTTAGGTCACTTCCGTTGGGTCTCCGCCTACCGCTTAACATGCATCTCCCATGTAGGCCTACTACTGGTAGTAGCAAATAACATTTCACGTAAACGTTTTGATACGGATGAGGTTGAGAATGGGACCAAGAATGTTGCCACCACGAGTATACAAGTCCGGTTCTGTGGCTATATTTCTGAAGGATAAGAACTGGAGAGAGAACCTGTAAGGAAAAAGAACTGTTATTTACTTCCAGCAGATTAGCATAACAAGCGTGGTGTTGGGTGGATGCACGCGACAGGGTCCACGGTGTCACATAAAACTCATGGTATAAATATACTGTTGGTTCTACTAGTAAGCTTCGCCTACTAACTAGCCAGCAGCATGTCAATCAGGGCGGTGACAGTTAGGTAAAAGAACACCCTCGTGCAACCATTTGCGATCCTCTAGGCGTTGGTTCTGCTGCATGACACCATAGAAATATGCACGACACCCATTTACCTCGAGTAGTTGGCTCGAGCCAGGGCACGTCACGCCAATATAATTAATGCAAGCATTAGGAATACTAGCATCCGTGCAGGAGAACACGCTCGTGAAATTATGTATTCAGAAGTGAGATTTAAGGATAAAATATAACAGTAATATATCAAACTCCGTTTTGTTTATAACCACGCCTTTGACTTGACATGTTCACGTCTGTTATCCATAACTCTACCGTCTTGTGCTCGCGTAATATTATCTGCAAATCTCGCTCCACAGCTTTATGACAATGGATGAAACACAATCAACGAACAAGAACATATCAAAATCGCTAAATTCAATCAAATCATTCGAATTGTGGTAGGTAAGTAATGACTCCGCATTGTCACGTCATATCAGGTTTGCTTATTTGACATTTCTTTTAGCGACTTAGGCAGCTTTGTCAGAAATGTAACCAAATATAACCAATTCAAGCGACCGACCGACCGACGGACAGACAGACGGGCAGGCAGGCAGGCAGGCGGGCAAGCAGGCAGGCAGGCAGGCAGGCAGGCAGGCAGGCAGGCAGGCAGGCAGGCAGGCAGGCAGGCAGGCATGCATGCATGCAGGCAGGCAGGCAGGCAGGCAGATGGACAGGCAGGCGGGAATGCAGGCAGGCAGGCAGGCAGGCAAGCAGACAGACAGACAGATTTATATTAGTTGCTAGCCTTAGCTAACAGCTGGGTTGAAACTAGCGAAATCTCGTTCCAATACGAATTATTTAATCTCAGTCATTGTCTTTTACGAAATAGGCCTAGGAACGCGTTTGAGGTCCTGAATTGTGCACACTGTAGGCTAACGTTATTACTTCTAACTAAAATGGCTGAAAGCTGTTGTTGCTAGCACAGCTGACAACGCCAACGCACCATTGAATCCATCACGCGTGTGTGTTCTAAAAGCAAACTGTTACTAAATCAACAACATTCGTCAGAAACACGCTGTATCTCTATCCATCGCAGCACACTAAGTTTGTAAGTATCTAGAGCTGTACCACAATCCGGCCTGTAGTGGAACACATGGACAGTAGGCTAAAGAAGAATGTGACTAAGAATTTCCGCTATTCATCAATGTCAGAAATCTGGATGAGATAGTGAGTGAAAGATCGCCGTCCACTTTAAAACCGATGTTGATGAACGTTGTTCGTCGACAAAAAACAAGAGCTTATAACAATCAGTACACGGCCACATGTAGCAAAGCTGACTTCTGTAAGCTCTGTTCGTTAATGGGCCTTTCCAATTTACCCATCCATAATATGACGTCATAATCAACTACGTGACGTGTTGGATGACGTCATGAATGATTCGAAATAGTCCGTATTTAACGATTAATAGTCCGACACGTTGTACGAATTGTATGTCTTTGCTATTTAATAAACATGATGTTGAATATTTTGAAACTAATTTGACTGGGCGTTGTTGATGCCACAGGCAGCACCAGCACCCAGTCAAAATAGTTTCAAAATATTCAACAGCTTATCTGCATAGTTTTCTGGAAACTGATAGTCAGGGAGTTCAGGGCTCGGTCGCGTCGAACACGAGCGTGGTGTGGGTGGAGCTCAGCTAGAGATGGGCAGGGCATAGCTAAAACTGGAGAGGTCAATTCAGGACACCAAGCATTCTTATGGCGTATGTACTGGGGCCGTTTTGCATAGCACCGTTGCGGTGTAGGCCTCATAGAAATGTACTATATTAAGATTTCTATGGTAGGCCTACATTTGTTTGCGAAAATGGAATGTCCCGCCACATCACAGATTTTGAACCATAACTAAGTGGTATTTGTCAGAAAGTACCGTACCATATTGATTATCAAAATGACCGACAGATTGCTCAAATATTGTAGCGAAGCAGTGGGAGCAATACCTAAGAAACGTGCTAGCCAATTAACAAGACAATATTCGATGTACAACTATATATTGCGAAATTGTTATTTTGAGAATAATTTGATTGAAAGTTGTTGCATCAACGATTTTCAGCCAAATTGTTATCAAATCTTTATCTAGTGACAATTGCATTAGCAGATGATTATATTGTCAACAATTTGACGGAAAGCTGTTCCTGTTATAGGCAGCAAAAAATTTCCAGTAAATTTGTTATAAATATAATTGTTGCCACGTGTACCATAGGAAATATACAACTACTATTGAACTGTGCTACGTACTTCTATGCGCTCACCTGGAAGCCAGCGAAAGAATGACTCGCATTAACATTACGAGAATGGTTTTATACCAACAATTGCCCACCGGCGAAGACAATACAGTCTGAAATAATGGCGCCTGCAAATATCTAGACAAAATGGCGGCTACAGTCCTATTTAGTTAAAGTGTCCATAAAGTAACAAATAGTCCTAAATGTATCTAGGATATATGTCTTTTATGAATATATAAGAACTTTAAGATACTGTGGCAACATGTCCAGCTGGATGCCGTAAGCTAGGATCAACGACTTAATTCTAGACTACGATTTATGAATGGCAACAATAAAAATCATGTTCCAGTTCCATTTGTAGCCTACTATTGGCATAAGACATGTTATTGAACATATCAACCAGTCAATGACATCCCTTGGTGATCTAATCGGCATACCGCTAAAGATATGAACTCGTGAATGATCTTTCACAACCGCACCAAAAGTGAATAGATTGCCAGGAAAGGGACATAGAATGGCAATGATGTCTGACACTAGACCAATGCGACATTACTATCAATCCACAACACATGGGCTCAGCATGGGCCCTATGTGCGCTGAGCAGCGGGATTATATCTTACATCAACCCAGGCTTTACTTACAAAGAAAATTACATTGCAACAACTGTAGCAAAGACAAATCATATGCAACAATATACATCTGCAAACAACAGGAAATACGTATTGAGAGGTACAAAATGTTTGATACGGAGCGAATCAATATTGATTAGGTGAAACTTGACCGCGCAGGTATGCCAGCAATGCAGGTATCCGTTCTATCACTCAGATATGTGACGTCATAATCAAAATGCACCACGTGTTAGCCGACGTCACTATCAAATGACGGAAAGTAATCACGAAAGTGGCAAACATAAGCGTATGAATTGTATATCTTTGATGAATTAACAATTTAATAAACATTCTGTTTTGAGTATTTTGAAATTAATTTGATTTGCTGGGAGCTGGTGCCAAACTGGTCGGAGCTTAGTTAGAAACGTAAGTGCCATTGATAGAAATGGATCCCTCTATTAAGCATAACACAGGGAAAACAATTGACCTTTCCGGTTTTAGCTATGCCCCGCCCATCTTTAACTAAGCTCCATCCACACCACATCGATCGATCTCTGAACACCCTGACTATCAATTTACAAAAAAAACCGACAGATAAGCTGTTGAACATTTTGAAACTAATTTGACTGGGTGTTGTTGCTGCCTAAGGCAGCAACAGCGCCCTGCCAAATTAGTTTCAAAATATTCAACAACATGTTTATTAAATAGCAAAGAATTGCAAAAACATACAATTTATACAACGTGTCGGACTCTGAGATTTAGTGACGGTCTATATGGAA
Source organism: Chaetoderma sp. LZ-2023a (assembly GCA_034401795.1). Taxonomy (NCBI): domain Eukaryota; kingdom Metazoa; phylum Mollusca; class Caudofoveata; order Chaetodermatida; family Chaetodermatidae; genus Chaetoderma; species Chaetoderma sp. LZ-2023a. The sequence goes on from CM067370.1 coordinate 145,758,697, forward strand.
CCCTTTGTGACGTAATGATTGCGACGTTATCATACACGCGCTGAGCTGATTATGACGTCATACGAGGTCAGATGATGGATGGATACTCTAGAAAGGTGAATTGACAAAACTGTGAGGCGTAATCTAAGAAACTAGGATGTAGAGCTGAAAGATGCCAGGTAAATCTTTACATATCGGCCTAGTAAGTATTGTTCACTCTAGACCGAGTTCTCTGACTCCGCCCTATGCCGATGCTGATTATCAGATAATCAGAATCGGCATAGGGCGGAGTCAGAGAACTCGGACTATTCATTCGTGTATGTACGTATGATTACTGTATTCTGCGGCTGTAGTAGTAGAAACATCCCACAGCTGCAATCAGTCCTTCTTCGTTTTTGCCCACTGTGTCTTGTCCTCAGCCGAAATCCTTAACTTCCTCAGGTCCATTCTTGACTTGAGTGTACCGAGTCCTGCGTTCTTGAGGTCACCTCGTAGCACGCTTCGCAGATTTACGCAATGATGTCCTCTCCTGGCTTTGTATTTTCTGGCTCCAAGTAGGGCGAATTCCAAGGCTCTCTGTGCTGGTGTCTCCTCTGGCATCCTTAGCACATGGCCATCTTTGCTGGGCGACTTTTACAGACAGCGTATTACACTATCTCTAAATATCCTGGTGCAAATCTCAAAGAAACTCGATTTTTTTTGTGTTTTAAACAACTTGGTGATGGACGGTATCGCGTAATTTAATGATGTACGTGCTCGTACGCGGAACGAGTTATGGAAGCTGATTAAGTACTCTGATTATTGGCAAGTGCCTTGAGTATATGCAAGGCCTGGTATGCAGATTGCGGGGACACATAGATCACTAGCAGAAGACACAACAACAGCTCGAGGAACGGCGTTTTCAAAATGAGCGCCAATCTTCCTATGTATATAAACGTGGCAAAAGGCACTTTAAAAGCTCTTTTCTGAGATACCGGATATATAACTAACGGGGGCAGGTGCACCAGTCTGAGACAATCAAGCATTTATCAAGAGAAATAATGAGCATATGCTGATACTAGACCGCTAAATTACTAGTCTAATGGACCAATAGAGCCTACATTTGCTCACATAGCCATGATGTTAACAAAGCTAAATTATTAGTCCAATGGACCAATATGAGTTACATTCGCGCACATAGCCATGATGCTAACAAATACTTACAGCTAAATTAGCTACAAATTATTTAACATCTTATAGGCCGCTCTTTAAAACACAGAAATTGGTGGTATTTCAACCGTAGGCCATAGTAATGTTGCATGGTAAGTACTATCACTCTCTGATTGCTTGCATAGTTGCCGACCACTTCCTCAAACAAGCTTTTCTGAGAATTCCAAGTCTCGCCCATCCGCCCTTTCTGATGATTTTTTAACCAACACTTCAAAAGCTTTTTTCAAGTCTCTAGAGAAAATCCCACCCAAGTTTAGTGAAGAATAAGAGCAGCAGCAGCAGTGGCGGTGGTGGCGGCGGCATTGATGTTGTCATCGTTAAAAATAAAGCTATATGTAGACCAAAAGACATTAAGTTGCTGGCAGTGATAGCGCTTACATAACACGTACATTAATCTCTATGGCAGATCTTATGTAAGGCGTTAATCTGTGATCAGGGGTTACATATTAAACTAGAAACTATTGCAGGAGCACTTTTTGGATAACGTCTTACAGAGAAATAATAGCATACACACCTATTGCGATTCAGATGTGTTTACAATATAGCTTACATTTACCTTGGGATGCACAAATCACGACTGATGTTAGCTGAGCACATTTCATTCTGAATGATCACAAACACGAGATTATCAAGAATTTTGCAGCATTCAGAGGCTCTCCATCACTTCTTTTGGTTGAACTTTACCCTCTTGACCTCAATATCATTGGTGTTGTTACGTCGGGCACACGCACGCACAGACTCTCAGCCGGTCAGTCGGAAGAGCGTGCCAAGACTTGAGCTGGGCACGCGTGCGCACGTAAGTGCATACATGTGGGAGGATGCCAATCTGTGCATGCGAGCGTGTGCGTTCGTGGGTGCGTGTGCGTGCATGCGCGTGCGTATCCGACATGATAACTCACGTTTTACTGACGACTGACAAAACAGACAAACAAACAATCTGACAACCAGTCAGACAGACAGACAGACAAACGGAACGGATCTCATTAGCGAGAGTTTTATCTTCACCACTATAGTGTGTAAGCTTTGAGATTATGTCGGTGGAAATCGACTAGACATGGCGTGTAGGCTACTTGATTCACTTCACTAGACACTAATATTATCATATTAATAGTATCATATCGGAACATGCTGAGTGATGAAATAAGAACTTCAACCACAAATCATAGTACACTAGATGGTTATACACGAACGTTTGACTAGTAAAAAAAAAATATCCACAGTTTAGCTATGCCACACCCATCTCTAGCTAAGCTAGCGATTGAATCCTGAATTTCCATAATCTCAATTTCAAGGTAACTATGATACAGGTAAGCTGTTGAACATTTTGAAACTAATTTGACTGGGTGTTTTTGCTGCCGATCATATTGTTGCATATGTTCATGACGGAGCATTTCTGTCAATTATGATTTGCCGTCAGCTTATATATGACGTAATTGATTATGACGTCATATGCTTGAGTGACAGATCGCATTCATCAATTATAGTATTTTAAATGGAAAATAAATCTCTTGCAACGCTTTGAACCAGGAAGGCCAAACTTGAAAACTCATTTACAATGTAACTTAATATTCTTTTGAATATTTTCAAACTAATTTGACTGTGCGATGATATTGTGACAACAACGGCTTCCTGTCAAAGTAGTTTCAAAATACCCAGTAGCTTATCTGAATAGTCACATAGAATGGTTAATAGGGGATCATAAATAAGTATTATTTGAAACCATTGTTATATTTCTTTGAGATTCTATAAATGACTACGCACGTTACTGGCTCGGTACTGGACCAATACCAGGCCAATACATCACAATATTGGCGCAGTAATGGCCCCGTAACCTGCGCTATCCGGATATGATGTTAATGAGCATTGCCGATATTGCCCATAGTCATTTCGGACTCAAATTTAGCCACTGACCAATGTAACGGTGTCTAATAATGAGAACCCATAATATAGACCTAGCCACTGACCACTGTAACGGTGGTCAAGAATTAGAACCCGTAAAATAGACCTATAGCCACTGACAACTGTAGCGGTGTCTACGAATTAGATCGCAAAACTGCATCTATGAATTACTGTAGTTTTTGCTGCGTACCGTTGACATGTTGTATCAAATTTATATAATCTACGGTTTCAAGATTTTTGGAATTCTCCATTTATATTGAATTTCCAGAGTCGCTGCAAGAATGTATTTGCATCGTTATCAAGCCCGCCCACTCATCGGAACTATACGAAACACACATTTCCATTTTACAAAGGTTTTTAAAAATTAACCTGCATAATATTAAGACTCTAGCAAGCAAGACAATAGACAACACAATCTGTCTGTCTGTCTGTCCGTCCGTCCGTACGTACGTACGTACGTACGTCTGTCTGTCTGTCTGTCTGTCTGCCTGCCTGCCTGCCTGCCGGCCGCCCGGTCGGTAGGTTGGTCGGTCAGTTGGGCCGTTGGTTGGCTGGTCAGTCGGTTGATTAGTCGATCAGCCTCTGTCGGTTGGTCAATCAAATTGCTGGCGTTTCTACCAAAGCTACCTAGTCGCATGCCGCTCTTGTCGTCGTGCTAGGCTACCACGTCGTCTAGACTATGCCGTCTTAATGAGCATAAGCGGGCTATTAGGCTATATTGTATGCAGGTAAGGTTTACGCTACGGATTGATACTAGCTCACCGGCTGGCAGATCAAAAATACTACTGACGCTGGCAAATTCCTACTAACATGGGACTATCTGTCTAAAGCCTTGATTTGGCATTTGTTACAAATGAGCCGCCACCCCACCCCAGGATAGAGTACGTCAATCTCCATAAGTAACCTATAGTTGAAAAAATAAATAGACACAATTGTGGGAATGAGGAATGATAGAGGAATCCAATCTCTCAGTCGACCATATGATGCCACAATCAACTACGTAACATGCAGACTGACGTCATATTCACGTAATTATGTCTGTCATAAACGCTTAAGAGTCCGTCAAGTTGTACGAATTTTATGTCTTTTCTGTTTACTAAACATCCGCTAGAATATTTTGAAACTGATTTGACCATAGGCAGCAACAGCACCCATTCAACATAGTTTCGAAATATTGAACAGCTTGCCTGTATGGCTTTCTGGAAATTGAGATTCAGAGTGCATGGATCGGTTGATCCCAACACGGGCAAAGCGTGGGTGGAACTTATCTAGAGATGGGTGTTGATTAGCTAAAACTGGATTCAACCATTTGTGAAAATCTTAAATGGGTAACCGCCCTCCGGTGATATGGGGTTCTTTCTGTATTTTATCCCGAAAAATTGTGAAATTTAATCTAACGACTATTAATTATTATTTTAGTTTTTAATTTTTAGAACTGCAATTATATTTAGAGATAGGGGCCTAAATAAATATAGATTATCACTGTTCGGGGCCGGTGTGGCATTCTCTCATGCCATTATTTGAGCATGCTGCTGCGTGTTCTGTTGACCATAAAAATATACACTTACCTATCTCTTGATTATAAGTGTCCTGGTCCGTTTCCTGTCCCAGTGCCACGTACAACAGTGCACTCGTCACCATCACCTGTATAAAGCATAGCTGCGTTCGGAAATGCATCGGTTATATCCACTTGCAGAAGACAACGCTTTGCTATGTAACAAGTCTTCTTGCAGAACACTAATGTAAATTTCTAATGTACATCATGGGTCTTGTATACATAGGCTACGACTGGCGCGCTGGAATCGCTTCTACTCCGATAGACAGGCGTCTTAACTTAACCAATTTCATTCTATAAATAAAAAGCCTGGCTTCAACGGAGATAAATAAGAAAGAAGTTGGATATTTTGAAAGTATTTTACTGAAAGTTGTTGCTGCGCTATGCAAACGATGTAGAATGTAGAAGGCCTGTGTATCATTTATGACCTAAAGAAAACTTGTGGCGAGCAAAACGTTGGGAGTACAATTGTGAGTTTAAGAGAAATGATAATATATATCAATATTTGTACATCTGAGATTGCTATCATATATCCAACGCAGCTAGAACAGTCGCTGGAAAAGTTTATCTGCAGGATCTGGCCCCTGCATCCGTGTTTATATACTATAGTCAAGCTTAGTATATCTGAACCGCACACAACTCTCCTTCCGCAACCAAAAATAAACACACAAAAGTACCAGATCCTGTTCATACGCCATACGTATATTGTAGAAACATGTGATTTCAACCCCAATAAAATGTCAAATAGTCTAGAAACATGTTGACCACACACACCCGACCCATCTTAAAATGTGTTAAATATCTTGTTGACAAACCCTTTGATGAATGATACTTTCTATGATAATTCTTTCCTGACTTGCGGAGTGGTTAGTCTGATTACCACGTGACCAGAACACGCGCTAGAAAAGACTTCCAGGTATCTAGTTTTAAAAAATGTGTCCTGGTCAAGGACAGTATTACCCCCAGCTACTGGTACTAGAGAACTCGTCCCAGTAACCAGTGATAGACTTCCCGGTAATAACTTGCCGGATTAAATCATCCCAACCAGCATGTGTCACAACGCCCACGATCATTGGTGAGCGTGTTCGACTAATCGAAACAAATGACCTTGGAATATCTATATGGGTACCTTGGATGTACCCGTGAGTAACTGGCCAATCTGGAACAGGTAATATATATATAAATGCACAATCTCGCTCTCAATCACTGAGCTAGAGTGCAATGAGGTGTGAGACCTGATCCACTGCAGTATAATCTCTTTCGTAAACTTCGAGGAAAAGTGCGAGTCCTTGGAGATTTAAGGTATCTTGTCACCTAGAGACCATTCACCGGATGAACTGACACCACAGCGCGGGTTGCTACAACTGACTAGATAGAAGGCAACACATGGCAGCAATGTATGTATGCTGGCAGTGCATTCAGCCTGGACATTGATATAGACTATTCTACAGATCGCCTAATGGAATACATAACTGCTGTTTTATTCGCTGAACATATACATGAGGAATGGCACAATCGCCATGGAAGGTATAGCACCTCCATGTGTCATTACTAAACAACAAAATATTGACAGTTTGTCACAACGCATACAAATACAACGAACACATAAGATTCGGCTTATACATTATTTGTTCAAGTCATTCCATTTATCAGGAAAGAAGCAAAACACCTAAGATGCATCATGGGATCATCCAGGGCACCCATAAGACAAATCGAGCCTAGTGATCAAGACCAGGAACGTCTAAGTACAGAAAGGCCTATTACTTAAGGATCATTGATCAGATCAGCAAAATGTGTAATGGAACATCTTAAATCATTTTTTTTGCAAAGCACGGGATTCCGGAGGAGGATACTTCAAACAATAATCCATACATGTCTGAGAGGTTCACTGGTGTGTGTGTGTGCGTGCCTGTGTGTGAGAGGGAGAGTGGTGTGTGTGTGTGTGTGTGTGTGTGTGTGTGTGTGTGTGTGTGTGTGTGTGTGTGTGTGTGTGTGTGTGTGTGTGTGTGTGTGAGAGAGAGAGAGAGAGAGAGAGAGAGAGAGAGAGAATCTGGCTATAGCTCCTTAGAACTATTCATGGGCATGAAACTGCGAACAACTATGCCTATGTTACCATCATAGTTGCCAAACCATACTCGTGTACCTTATCTGAACTGTGGTGATATAGTATGGTTGCAGGACCCCATCCAAAAAAGGAAATTGCGTGTGGTTATAGGGAGAGCTCAGACTCCGCGGTGTTATACCATGAAGACTGATGGCCGTGACAGAAGACAGAATCTTAGACACATTACTCTTTGTCCCAGGCTCCTATAGCTATCCATCAGTGGTAGGGAGTAGGGAGATCTCAGACTTTATTGTCTTGCACTACCGATACTGATAGCGGTGGGGTAAACCAGAGTCAGAGACATTTAGCTCCTGTTCCAATAATACCTAGCAATAGAGTTACTTCACCTCATATTTTTGACCATATACCACCTGGTAACACAGACACTCCAATCTCAGTGACTGATCCTGTTATGACGTACTCATGTCATTGCTCAAAGCCACAAGAGAAATTGGACATATGATAATGTCACATTAGAACATTGACTTTGGCCCTTCTTAGTTCAGTATAATTTACTAACTTCAGCTAAGTATTGTATGACTACTATATCCTGTGGCTGTAGTAGTGGAAATATCCTACAGCTGCAATCAGTTTTCGCATTTGACCACTGTGCTTTGTCCTCAGCCAACATCTGTAGCTTCCTCAGGTCACTGTTGATCTCCCCTGCTTAAGACTATATGCTCGGCCTCAACGTGGCGCAGGGGTGTAACCCACTGGGTGTCAATCCAGACATTTGGAGGGGCTAACCAGATCATTATGCACAACGCTAATGAAATAAAACTTGGAGATCGAATCAACCGAAATGGTGCTCGCCCTGTGAGGATTCGCCAGGCATGTGCAGCGCCGGGCTCCATGCCTCGAAGGATCCCACCCTCAGCCACTAGAGGTCCCATCAACTCGTCTTGTGGAGCCAGGGGACGAGGATGGAGAGCAACTGGTCAACCGAAAGAGAAGACCAAACCCAAAGAGAACCCCAGTACCAACATCATGCACTGGAACGCAGAAGGGGTTACCAACAAGAAATCAGAGCTCTAACAGTTCCTGTATGAAGACAACATTGATATCTGCTGCATCCAAGAGACACACCTGCAAGAAGGAAAACCATTTAAGATCTGAGGTTACCAGATTTTCCGGTGTGATTGAAGAGGAAGAAAGAAAGGCGGGGTGATCACCTTGGTCCGAAACAGTGTGAACACCAGCCAGATCAAAACCTTTATGGAAGAGGCAGAATATATTAAGATCAAGGTAACAACCAGCAACTCTGTGATTGACATTGTCAATTATTACTGCCCTAATGACAAGAATCTCTCGCTTGACACAATCCAGGTCCCGGACTGCCACTTCCTCATTGCGGGAGACTTTAATAGCCAGTCCCAGAGCTGGGGATACAGAACACTTGATAAACGAGGAGAAGACATTGAAGCATGGCAAGATGAAAAGCACCTTTTACTTGTCAACGATCCCACAGATCAGCCTACCTTCTACTTGAGCTGGTGGCACTCGACAACAACGCCGGACTTGGCATCTTGTACAGAAGACATTCACAGAAACCTCAGTAGAGTGGTCGGATCGCAGTTAGGAGGAAGCGACCACCGCCCAGTCCTCCTCTCTCTTTCTGGAAGTATTTCGACAAGTTCACCTCAACATCCAAGGTGGAACTACAAAAAGGCAAATTGGAGTCTGTTCGGCATTCGTTCCAATGAGCTTACCCAAAATATAGCAGTAGAAGGGAGAAACATCAACAATGTGGTCAAGGAATTTAATTCAAGTATCCTCAAGGCTGCCAACGAAGCGATTCCTCGAGAGTTCAGGAAAAACTACCGCCCCTACTGGACAACAGAACTGCAAGCAGCAGATGATACACTAGACAAGGCCAGAGAAGATGCAGAGGGTAAACCCTGTCATGAAAACCACTTCACGCTACAACAAACTAAAGCCAGGTATCCAAAGACCAAGCTGGAGGCCAAAAGAAGAAGCTGGAGGGAAAAGACGGCAGGGTTTAATTTAGAGAGAGACACCACAAAGGTATGGAGACTGACTAAAGCACTGAATGATGAGGGTGTCGGGGGAGAGAAGATTACTCTTGAAGAAGATGGACAAACACTGACAGGAAAGATGGCTGCAGATGCCTTTGCGAAGGCATATGCAAAAGAAAGCAACATTTCTATACCACGAATGCATCAAAAAGAGGTTAGAAAAGAGCAAAAGGAAAGAACAGACACCAACACTCACGATGCAATGAAAGTTGACATTAGTTTAGCAGAACTGAAGAAGGCTGTCCACCAATTGAAGAAGAAGAAATCTCCCAGGCCAGATGGCATTACGAATGAAATGATCCAACACCTTGGTAATGCATCTCTCCGCAAGTTGCTAGGCATCTTTAATCTCAGCTGGACCAATGGAGAGGTTCCTCAGTGCTGGAAAGAAGCCAGAATGACTCCTATTCTGAAAAACGGGAAGGACAAGACGAAAATGCTTAGCTACCGTCCTATCAGTCCCATCAGTCTTACAAGCTGCATATGCAAGACCATGGAGCGCATCATCAACCAGCGGTTGCAGTGGGACCTGGAGTCGGAGAACATTATAGTTTCAGAGCAGGCCGGCTTCAGAACATACAGGAGCACAGAAGATCAGACAACACATCTTTCACAGGTCATGGAGGACACTTTTCAAGCCAAGAAGGTGATGCTAGCTGCCTTTATCGATCTGCAGAAGGCATTTGACAAGGTGTGAAGGATGGCCTCCTCGTGAAGCTCCGGCGCACAGGCATCGGTGGCAACATGTTCCGATGGACCAAGTCATACCTACACAATCGCAGAGCTAGGGTGCTTGTGGATGGACAATCTGGACAGAATGTATTGCTGAAACAAGGGGTGCCACATGGCGGAGTATCATCACCAACTCTGTTCATACTCTTCATTAATGACATTGTAGCAGAGCTGTCCAATGGAATCCAAACAGCCTTCTATGCAGATGACCTCGTACTCTGGTGCACCGAGGAGTAAACAACGACTGCCACGTACAGAATGCAGCTCGCATTGGACAGAATTACAGCTTGGGCCAATCGCTGGTGTATTACCATCAACAAAGAAAAATCATCAGCCATGCTATTCTCACTGTCCACCAAAACCAAGGTTGGCAATCTGACACTGGGCAGTACTCCACTCGAGTACGAGGACCATCAGACATACCTGGGAGTCACATATGACAGAAGAATAACATGGAAGGAGCACATCCAGGACGCAGAGGCAAAGGCCAGAAGAAAGCTAAACATCATGAGGAAGCTGGCAGGAACAAAGTGGGGTGCCAATGAAAGGATCCTCAAGACCATCTACCTAGGTGCCGTACGACCACACCTTGAGTATGGATCCAGCTCATGGATGACAGCAGCTAAATCTCATCAACAGAACCTCGACAGAGTACAAAACCAAGCACTGCGCAACACCACTGGTGGAATGAGATATACACCAATAGAAAAAATGGAGCAGACAGCAGGAATCCCCAACCCCCCCACCACCACCACCCCACCCCACTTAGCAAAGGAAGGGAATGCAAAGCACTGATCCAAGCCGCAAAGTTCAAATCGTTCAACAACCACCCGATGAAGATCAGGCAAGCACAGCTGTCATCAGGAAGACTTAAAAGATCACGTTTTGTGAAAGAGACAAAAGCACTTCAAAGGAAACACCAAGAAATGTTGCCAGCACAAATAGAAGACCCAAACCACACCCTTGACCCCCCCCCCCTGAGAAAACAAACTAGAGAGCATGGCTATTCGCACCACAGTACCTCATCTCACAACCAAAGATGAACACAGTGATGTGAGCAAGAAGGCCATGACCCTAGCCATGCTGGAAGAAATGTACCCTCAGGAGACATTGATAAGGATCTACACAGACGGATCAGCCAAAGATGCAATTAGGAGCGGAGGTGCCAGACTGCACATACAGTATCCAAACGGACAACATGAGTCAGCTGCAATACCGACTGGCAAACACTGCACAAACTACAGAGCTGAAGTCGAAGCACTGGTTCATGCAGCTAATACCATCAGCAGAACCGCAGCCCCTATTGCATAGATTGTCTTTTTATCTGATGCCCGCTCCGTCCTTGAGGCTATCACCAAAGGTAAGCTGCCACAACTTGTAGAAGCACTACAAACCATCAAATGCTTTCGGATAGCACTGCAGTGGATCCCCTCACACTGTGGAGTCCTAGGAAATGAGGAAGCAGACAAGATGGCAAAGGTGGGTGCAGAAGAGAATCAGACAGAAAACATGGTTACCCATACAGAGATGAAGACTATCATCAAGTCACTCTATAGAACACCTCAATCAGAAGATGCCTACCATTATCTCTCGAGGCCAGAATAAGTTACCATTTTTCGTCTCAGAACTGGACACAACAGACTAAACCAACACATGTACAGGCAGTTCCACCTTACGACATCACCCGCTTGTCCTTGTGGAGAAGCAGAACAGACCACAGAGCACATACTTCAATGTTGCAGTACGTTTCAGCTGCTGAGAGAAGAGATCTGGCCTTTGTCAACCTCTTTTCTTGAAAAGCTGTATGGGCATGTGGAAGAACTGCAGAAAACCACAGATTATATCTTGAGAACGGCCCTCCAAGTGTGATACAAGCGATCGAAAAGAAGAAGAAGAAGAAGAAGAAGAAGAAGAAGACTGTTTATCTGAGTGTATTGAGACATTATATCATGGCTTTATATTTGTTGGCTCCCAGTAGGGCGATTTCCAAGGCTTCGTGTGCTGTCTTGTCTTCGGGCATCCTTAGCATATGGCCAAACATGGTTAGTTGCATTGCATTCGTTGTAAATGTTTAAACTGTATATTGAAGGGTGTCAAAGTGTGGAATTTCATGTATTAAATATGCGGAAATGGCAATCATGGCGATCTGAAATTCATGTTATTCTATGTTTACACCCTAACTCCACACCCCACACAAATGACGATATATCGTGATACCGCAGTATTTTAATGAGATACCGATATCGTCATGCCTTGAGCAATATCGCCCAACCCTAGGTTCAATCATGGGACATTAATGCTGAATGGTCAAGCTATAGTGTAAGGACAATTGTGGATGATGACTCTGTTAGTCTAATGGCTTGATCATTAAACTTCTGAACCTCTGGGTTTTTAAGCATGCCAATGTACAAGCGATGTGTCATGAAAGGGCAATCAGTTACTTATTACTCCAACAGATTAAAATTAATTAGTCGAACTTTAAGACACCTCCAGTGATGTGTAACGATCACCAGAGTCATACAAAGTTCAGCGAACTATTTAATAAACATTATGCAAAATACTTTGAAAGTAAATTGACTGGGTGCTGTTGCCGCCATAAGCAGGAACATCGCCCTTTCAATTTAGTTTCAAAATATTATTTTTCTTCTTATGTTCATCTTTCTCATGACAGTAATCTTAGACTGTTTTCTTTATTTGGTGCATGAAAGCTGACGTGGTCATCAAACTGTCTCTGCCTCCTCTTATCTTCTCTTCAAAAGATACTTCAATAGGCCAGAAGCTTCTCCTGGCCTGTTCATATTGCTGGCAGTGCTGCAAGAGATGTTCTGCTGTTTCTTCTGCCTACTGACACTCACAAAGTGCAGAATCTGTAATCTTGAGATGGTGAAGATGTGCATTGAGACGATTGTGACCAGTCCTCAATCTGAAGATACATGTCTGATCCTCCCTACTGAGGCTGTGTATTGCATCATTATGCTGCCTGCTGGTGGTTCTTGTGGCTTTAATGATATGCTTCAGTTCTTCAAAGTCATCCTCGCGGGTTGAATTGTTTTGTATTTGACCCTTCCTTAGCCAGTTGATCAGCTTTGCCATTTCCTAATATCCCACAACACGAGGGGATCCACTGTAAGTTGACATTGTTCTCCTTAGCCAGTTGCGTAAGATTATCATGATATAAATCTGTACTTTCCTTTCCACTCTCCAGCACCTGGAGTGCTGAGAGGGAGTCTGTCAGGAAGAGAATATTTTCATTTCTGGTTTTTCGTTGTATCAGCTTTTGGCTAGCTAAGGTCAGTGTCTGGATTTCTGCAGTGTAATTGCTACAGTGCTTCCCTGTTGGCAAGCATGCGTCTGTTATATTTCCACATGGAAACCGAATGTGAGAACCTGCTGCTCCATTCTTGACAGCCTGGATAGCTGATCCATCTGTATAAACATGTTTCCACTCTTCCTCAGGGTAGTTTTCTGCAATATGACTCAATGCAAGAGCTTTGTTTGTCACCTCTGCTTGATCTCCCTTGCTTTCAATCCCTGGAATCGAGGGCCAGATTGAAATTGTGTTTTCTATTTCAGAAGCATTCCCTCTCAGAGATAGCAGTTATGTTTCTACATCTGGGGAAGATGTCTGACTCTCTGTTTCTTTCAATTTTCATTGAAGTTAATAAGACATTATTCCTCTTGAGCCTTCCTCTAGACATTTGGTGAGTCAGCATATGCATGGGATGGCGAGACATCAATTTGAAGTTCTCGTATTGAATCTCGGCCTTGATTTCTCGTCTCTGCTGGAGTGTCTGGATATTGGTAAGTTCTTCCATCGCTGCTATTGGAGTGGTCTTCATAGATCCTGTTATGATAGGAAGAGCCTGATTTTGTACCTTATCCAATGTCTGAAGGATGCTTGTAGCAGCTGTCATCCATGATGATGAGCCTAACTGATCCAGAGTAAACCTGTTTCAGAATTTTCATGTTAGCTCCCCATTTTGTTCCAGTGAGCTTCCCATAACTGCCAGTCTTCGCTTGGCTATACCTTCAGCTTTTCTGATTTGCGCCTTCCGGGTTAGTCTTTTGTCAAATATCAGACTAAGATAAGTTACTTCATCCTCAAAGTGCAGAACTGAGTCACCAAATTTCAGATTTGTCTTGTGTGCCTTTTTACTGGATAGTGTGAATAGAGTTGCGACTGTGTTCTCTTTGTTGATCTGGACAAACCATCTTGTAACCCAAAAATTGAGGTGATCAATTGCAAGTTGCAGGCGGTAATTGGCTGTTGACACATACTTCTCGCTGCTCCATATCACAAGATCGTCAGCATACAATGCAGCTCTGACTCCCATTGGAAGGTTCTTCACCAGGTCATTGATGAATATTGTGAAGCGGGTGGGAGAGACTACGCCACCCTGACATACACCATGTAGTAGCAGGACTTTCTTGCTGCTCGTCACATTCAGCAGTACTGATGCCTTTCGGTTGTGGAGATACTGGAATATCCAGCTGTACATTTCAGATGTCACCGGTTCTGAGCTTTTGGAGGAGTCCATGCTTCCATGCTTTATCAAATGCCTTCAGCAGATCAACCCACACAGTGATGGTATGCTTTTTCTGTTGGAACGCCTCCTCAATAGACTGTGTCAGATACGTTGTTTGATCCTCAGTAGATCTACACTTTCTGAAGCCGTTTTGTTCATCCGCTAAGAGATTGTTGCTTTCAAGATGTCGAAGAAGTCTTTGGTTGAGGATTCTTTCCATGGCTTTGACAGTGCAACTAGTCAGACTGATAGGTCGATAACTTGCCGCTTTGGATTTATTCGTGCCTTTTTTCAGTACAGGGATCATGTTGGCCTCTCTCCAAGACTGGGGAACTTCTCCTGTGTACCAACTGTGGTTGAAAATCTCCAAAAGTTTGTGCTTTCCAATAGTACACAGATTCCTCAACATTTCATTGGTTATTCCATCTGGTCCAGGAGACTTCCTCTTTTTCAGAACTTTCAAGCTTTTCTCCAACTCGCTGATGGTCAGAAGCTCATCCATTCCCGCGGCATGTATTTGTGTCTCTCCGTTCCCCTTTGCAAACTTCATTGCAGCTTTTTACAACTCACTGGCACATCTAGATTGCTTACTTTCTGAAACATACAAGCAAAGTGTTCAGCAGCAGCCTCTCCTGTTTTAATGTCACAATCCTCTTCAAGATTTATGTTCGGTACTCTGGTGTTTTCATCCTTAAGCTGCTTCACAAGCCTTCAGATTTAATCTTGAATTTTTTTCTCCACGATTATTTGGTGGCTCTGATTTTGGCTTTCAGATATTTTGCCTTGGATTGTTGGAGTCTCACATGGTTGGCTTGTGTTGGGACATTCTCTGCAATTTCCCTTGCGATGGACATTTCTTCATGTAACTTTTGCAGAGACATACTCCAGTAAGGTTTGTAGTTTTCCCTGGAATTATCTTGATTATGAGAATTTCAGGTCCTTCCATGTCTCTCTGAACTTCAATGGCATTTAGGTTATTCCAGACCAGCGTTATGACTCCTCCTTTACGTCTTTCATCCCCGTCAGATCTGAAGCACTGAAATCCTCTTATACAGAATCTTCTGTTGGCATTTAAATGAGTTTCTTGGATACACGCGACATCTATGCCTCTCTCCTTGAGAATTTGGCTAAACTCTGTTTTCTTGTTAGAAACTCCTTCAACATTCCATTACATGATAGTCAGCAGTTTGCTTACATGTTCTTTAGGTTGAACAACCTTCTTCCTTTTTCTCCAAGGTCTACGAACTTTACCACCAGTAGCTTGGGTGGACCCTTCGAGGCTGGGGGGGGGGGGCAGGTGCTGCACATGCCTGGCGGTAACTCACACGGTGAGCACCATGACGGATATTCATAACATTAACAGTCATGAAAGATGAGTTGTTTAGTGCTATGTGTGGCCACTCGCTCCAAATACCAAGCTTGGAGATGGGCCGGGCATAGCTAAAATAGACCTATTCAGGTCTATTCCAAATATTAAACGCTTTGCTCTCCCATGTACACATATGCACACATGCACGCCTGCATGCCCGCAGACACAAAACCATGCATACACACGCATGCACACCTATCCGTATGCATGTATGCACACCTTTCCATATGCACGTACGAATGCACACATGCCCGCAAGCCCACCCACATGCCCGCACGCCCATACATACGCATGCACGCCACCTGTCCGTACTCATGCATGCACCCCTGTCTGCATGCATGCGCGCAAGCCCATACATATGCCGCACGCCCGTGCGTATACACACATGCACGCACTCTGATGAAATGTCTAACGTGATGCATAATGCATAACCATAACAGCTAGTAAATTTGTGATAAGGTTTCGTTAAGATTATTTTAAACTGTAACTTATTCCGCTTATATTTACTCTTTTTTTTGCACCCAGATTTGTATATACATATTTTGATTCTGTTATGGAGAGCATTTGTGAACCAGGCGAGGCTTATCTTCGGGAATTGCCCCATGGAATGATTGGTTAGGTTATCCAGCAAGTCATTTCATGGTTAAAAGTCCGTGGCTGACCTTCTCTCAGTCCTCAAACGCAACATGATCGAGGTTTGGTTGGAACTGGGAGGGACATAGCTAAGAATGGAAAGATCCATTAGCATGCTGAGGGCAATTGGATAATCCGTTATAATCGCTTAATTGATTGTCAAGTTGTATGAATTGTATGTCTTTACTATTTAATAAACATTATGTAGATTAATTTGAAACTAAATTGACTGGGCTGTGTTGCAGCGATAAGCAGTAACATCGCCCAGTCAATTTACTTTAAAAATAGTCAACAGCTTGCCCGCATAGTTTTCTGGAAATTGCTAGGCACATGTATTACCGATATAAAAAATTGGCATTATCGCTAACACAGGTTCAACAAGTGTGTAATAAATCTCCTGGGTCACTATAACGATCCGTACATTCCAGTTATTTAAAATGTAATGTCTCGAGTAGACGAGCTTACCATTCACCCAAAACAAAATTGGCAACAGCTGGGCTAGTTTTTCTATTCGCTAATGCTCCCACACCTCACGCCAACCATTGTCATGAATTGAATTTAATTCTGCATAGGTAATTAGCCATCTGCGTCATCGGTTAATTCATTATTTATTCCATAGTATTGCCTATATATAGTGCAGCCCTAGGGGTAAGATAACATGTCTATAAACGTGAACAGAAAACACTTTGGTAAGGACTGTTCTCTTCTGTATTTTGGGCGTAATTTGATTTGAAGACAATTGCTGCCATAGGCCGCAATGTCTTTCTTTCAATCCAGTTATGTTAAAAATATTCCACAGTACATTTTATTTTGTTTTGTAAACGTGTTAGGTTTTTTCTATGCTGAACTGTACTCTAAAGTTATTCCTAAGTCAGATATAAAGCAAATGTTATCGATTTTTCTTACAGAGTTTTAAGTTTGGTCATTTGGTCACAACGTGTGTTGTGTGTACTGCTCGAGGCTACGTTGATTCAATTCAAGTTTATTTGGATAACTTCTTTGAAGTACACGAATATATAAATTAATGTATAAATGATAAACCTACTTAGTTACAGATATGTATAGTATTATAATTGAATTGTAACAGCTATAGACCGTTAAGGGGTATGGGACCGGGGTGGGTCGGGTCATGGGCAACAATGGAGACAAAATCCCAGTGGTCAGACACTAGTTTGACCATATGACATACTCAGTTATTTTGAAATTGGGATTGGGTTCTTGAGAATTCACTGTTCAAAGTATAGAAATTGATCCCCAGTGGGCAAAAAGCTGGGGATGGGGTGCTGAGCTTAGCTGGAAATGGATGGGGCATACCTGGAAATGAGTGGGGCATAGCTAGACGTGGTCGGGGCATAGCTAAATGGATACCTCTGTTCCATGTAATGATACAGAAGTTATACCAGTATATTACTCAATAACTATTGGGGTTTTTTTTCGAAAACAATGTTGCTGCACACTTTCTCTCTAAGACAGTAACAGTTTCCAGCAACATTGTTTCCATGCTGTAATCCTGGCTTTCGTGTTGCTTTATCCCTTTAATGGCTAAATTTGATCAAGAAAATTAAAATATTTGTTTATTGAATGTTCATTTACAAACCGAGACAAGAATATTTGGAAAATTTACCTCAGGAATGACTGTCTCAGTTATCGAACCAGTCATTCCAATGGTAAATTTGCAAGAGTCATCTTATTTTGACCTACAAATGAACATTCCTCAAGACCATTGTATAAGCCGGGTTTGTCAGTCTTCATCATGAACGGCTAGCAATGAGCTCTTTGACGACATTGCAATGTGGTTAAAGAAGACACTGGGACTTGCAAATCCTATCATTGTGCATGGTAATGGCTCAGCCAATAGCGGTTCATTTGAAATACAAAATACACTAAATACAATTGGATATATTTTTTAATTTTCAAAATAACGATACTTTGGCATGCACATGCTTACTTTTGAAAATAAATTGACTGAGCATTGTTGCAGGCATGCATGTGCATGCGTGCGTGCGTGCGTGCGTGCGTGCGTGCGTGCGTGCGTGCGTGCGTGCGTGCGTACTTGCGTGCGTGCGTGCGTGCGTGCGTGCGTGCGTGCGTGCGTGCGTGCCTGCGTGCGTGCGTGCGTGCGTGCGTGCGTGTTAGTAGGCTGTAGTGTCATTATGATTGCCGTCAATACTTATAATGTTGTTGGATTCAGCATACTACATAGGATAAACATATAGTTTCGGTTACTAGCATAAACAAATAGTCAATGTTCTGGAGATCCATGAGTCTATAATAGACTGATACCTTACGCATCGCTCATTTCAATACTTTCAGTATCAGATCCATCACCATCATCAACGTCGGCCTCTAGAGTGTTGCTTACATACTCCGTGATCAGAAATGCTCTTTTGCGAAATGCTGCGAAGACTGCTTCATCGTATGTGTACCGCTAGGTGATACAATCTTTAGTTTCCCTACGAATTATTTTAATGAGCATAGAGTTCTGTAATCTTCTGCTCTGGCGCATTATGTCAGTATGCTTCACCACCCTCATCTTCTAAAGCTGATTGTTCAGCGTCTAAGTCCTGCTTAATATTTTGGAATATGGTGAAGAGTTCCCTATTGCCTAGGACCTCTTTTTCATCTTTACCTTCATTATCGCTGCCAGACTCGTTGAGTCGTTGTCTATGTCTTCTTTTTCATAATCACCTTCATCATCATCGCTCTCAGACTCCATTGAGTCATTACAGGTTTGACTTTCCGAATTCCTTGGTTTATCATCTTCGTGCTTCATCACTGTCATTTCTTTATCTTCACTCGCTAGATTCTCGCCATCTTCATAGCTATGGAATCGGGTCCTATGTCACTTCAGATCATACGACCTAGTAAAAGTTGAATGACATTCGAGACATTGATGTCTTCGCATATTGATTATAGGATAAACCTATTATTATCCCCCTGCTTTAGCTAAAAGCAGGGGGGGATTATGTTTTCGCTTCCATCCATCCGTCCGTCTGTCCGTGCATGCGTCCATCCATCAGTCCATGCGTGCATTCGTCACACACACACAGGTTTTCTTTCCATAACTTTACTTTTGCGTGGAATATTGTGACAACACTTCATGGGAAGGTTGGCTATGGTAGTAGGCAAATGCACCTTAGTTTGAAGGTCAGTCAGCCCATCCCTCTGTCCATCCATCCCTTTGTCTGTCCATGCAGATTTTGGGTTTTCGTTCAATAACTTTATCTTTGCTTGGAGTATTGTGAGGAAACTTCATGGGAACATTGACTATGGTACTAGAGAAATGTACATTATCTTGTGGGTCAGTCAGCCCATCTCTCCATCCGTCAATCCCTTTGTCTCTGAATTTGTGTCTGTTCATCCGTGCAAATTTGTGGTTTTCATTCAATAGCTTTATCTTTGCTTGGAGTATTGTGACGAAACTTCATGGGAACATTGGCTATGGTACTAGGGAAATGTACATCATTTTGGGGGTTAGTCAGCCCATCCATCCATCCATCCATCCATCCCTTTGTCTCTGAATTTGTGTCTGTCTGTCCGTACAAATTTTGTGTTTTCGTACAATAACTTTATCATTGCTTGGAGTATTGTGAGGAAGCTTCATGGGAACATTGGCTATGTTTCTACGGAAATGTACTTTATTTTGTGGGTCAGTCAGCGCATCCCTCCGTCCATCCATCCCTTTGTCTCTGAATTTGTGTCCGTCCATCCGTGCAAATTTTGGGTTTTCGTTCAATAACTTTATCCGTGCTTCGAGTATTATGAGGAAACCTCATGGGAACATTGGCTATCGTACTAAGGAAATATACATTATTTTGTGGGTCAGTCAGCCCATCCCTCCATCCATCCATCCCTTTGTCTCTGATTTTGTGTCTGTCCATCCATGCAAATTTGGAGTTTTCGTTCAATAACTTTATCTTTGCTTGGAGTATTGTGATGAAACTTAGGTTAGTTGTCTCATGTGGCTAGTTTTTAATTATTAGCTCCCATTCGTCTGTGTATCCATCCATATGCCTATCCAAATCAGTCGGATTATGTCATCCCACAAACATGGCTGCTGTTGCGGGGGATTATTTAATTTATGTCATCTAGTTTTAATATAAATTTTATTGGTGAAGGTTGTAGCTGTAGAAATCTTCTTATGGCCTAAGGCGTCTCTAACTATTGTGTAGATAAAAATACGGGTTTGACCCTTTGGGCTGTTTAAACTGTAGTGAGAAAATGTATTGAATTTGAGACATTTTATAGGACTGCATGTAAGCACTCGATCGCAAGTATAAATGTGTGTCCACACATATAAATGGGCGACCGACCATGCAGATTTGCGGGCACACATGCAGATTTGCAGGCGCATGTGCGGATTTGTGGGTGCACAATATTTTTAACTAATTTAACTTGGTGCTGTCACTGCCATAGCGCAATGTACTCACGTACGTACAGACCCGTCATGAACATGGAATCTTCTGTCAGTTGTACAAAGTGTATGTTTTACTATTTAATATGCATTCTGTTACCACGGACTACTGACGCGCTCCTCACAAGCTCCCACACACGCACGCACACATGCACGCACGCACGCACGCACGCACGCACGCACGCACGCACGCACGCACGCACGCACGCACGCACGCACGCACGCACGCACGCACACTATAAGAGTAAGCTGTTGAATATTTTGAAAGTAAATTGACTGGGTGATGTTACTGCTTATGGCTGCAACACCACCCAGTCAAGTTACTTTCAAATTATTCTACATAATGTTTATTAAATAGTAAAAACATACAATTCATGCAACTTGACCATCTATTAAGCAATTATAGTGGAATATCCAATTGCCCTCAGCACGCTAATGGATCTTTCCATTTTTAGCTATGCCCCTCCAAGTTCTAGCTAAGCCAACCACACCTCGATCGTGTTGTGTTTGCGGACCGAGATGTCAGCCACGGAACCATTTAACCATGAAATAACTTGCTAGATAACCTAACCAATCATTCCATTGGGCAATTCCCGAAGATAAGCCTCAACCGGTCCATAAACACTCCATAACAGAATCGAAATATGTATATACAAATCTGAGTGCACAAAAGGTGTAAATATAAGCGGAATATGTTACAGTTTAAAATAATCGTAATGAGCCCTTATCACAAATTTACTAGCTGTTATGGTTATGCATTATGCCTCATGTTAGACGTTTTGTTATAGTGTGTGCATGCATGCATGCGCATGTGTATGCGTACGTACGGTCATGCATGCATGCATGCATGCATATGGACAGGTGTGCATGTGTGAGTATGGATAGGTGTTTACATGCATATGTACGAGCTTGCGGGCATGCGTGCGTGCTTGTGGGTGTGCACGCGTGCATATGTGCATGCGAGAGAGCAAAGCATTTAATGTTTGGAATAGACCTGAACCGGTCCATTTTAACTTTGCACCGTCCATCTCTAGCTAAGCTCCACCCACACATAGATTGCGTTGGGATCAATTGATCTCTGAACACCCTGGCGAGCGATTTCCAGAAAACTAAGTGTAATCTGTTGAATATTTTGAAACTAATTTGACTGGTTCATGTTGGCTTGAACAGATTGTATTTTTGCTCTAATGGAAGCACGATAAGATATGCGTCTTTTAACGGCGTCTCCTATATGCATAAACATATAATACATTGAAAACTGAAAGAATCATTGTCTATAACCCATCCAAACCCCGAGTCAACTTAGACTGGAAATTTTTCCCAAATATTG
Source organism: Chaetoderma sp. LZ-2023a (assembly GCA_034401795.1). Taxonomy (NCBI): domain Eukaryota; kingdom Metazoa; phylum Mollusca; class Caudofoveata; order Chaetodermatida; family Chaetodermatidae; genus Chaetoderma; species Chaetoderma sp. LZ-2023a. Next base: position 145,780,483 of record CM067370.1, read on the forward strand.
CGTGGCCGCTCGAGGCCCATTAAAAATGTAATGCCTTGTTGTTATTAATCTAACATGATTGAAAATTGATTCAATGAACATTGTATGACTCTGACGAATGCTACACATGATCAGAGTTGTTTTAAAGCTCGACTAGTTAATTTTAATCTGTTGGAGTAATAACTAACCTATTGCCCTTACACGATACATCGCCCCTTGTGCATTGTCACAGCTAAATATGCCTAGGTTCAGAAGTTTAATTAATTGTCAAGCCATTAGACTAACAGAGTCATCTTCCACAATTGTCTTCACGCTACAGCATGACCATTTAGTATTAATCTCCCATGATTGAACCAGTTCCCAGAGTCAGAAAAAGAGATGTTCAGACATGCAACCTGTCAATAATCATTATGCTATGCATTAACCCTCGTCAATCAGTATGCTAATTACCCGTAAGTACATCTCATTGGATGTCAGGCGCCACATGATTTAATGGGGTGGGAAAGGTGGGCCGGGCTTCGTGATTAAACGAGTTCCCAGAGAAATACGAGTGCAGACATAGACCCTGTCAATCATACTTATGCTATACATTAACTTATGTCAATCAGCATTGCGCTAATTACACGTAAGCTCGCCTCATTGGGTGCCAGGAGGCACATAATTCAACGAGGTGGGGGGGGGGGGCGCGGCTTTGTGATTGAACAAGTTCCCAGAGTCAGGAAAAGACGAGTCCAGACATGTAGACTGTCAATCATCCTTAATTACCCTCATTAGCCCTCGTCACGTATCATTACACCAATTACCCATAAGCTCGCCTCGTTGGATGCCAGGAGGCATGTGACTTAACGAGGTGGTGGGGCTTCACTTTTGAACGAGTTTACAGTGTCAGGAAAAGACGAGTCCAGACATGTAGCCTGTCAGTCATCCTTAATTACCCTCATTAACCCATGTCAATTATAACGCTAATTACCCTTAAATTCACTTCATTGGATGGTAGGAGGAATGTGATTTAATGAGGGAGGGGCTTATGGGCATCCTCTACATCTAACATCCAATCAGAATGGCGGACATCTGGGCCCTTTTTCACACCTTTTCGAAAGGCGGTGGAGATCAAAGGAAAAAAGGTGATAATTTTGCAAATAAAGTTGGTTGCTCTGACACAGCATCTACTTAAAAGGTGGAAAAGGGGTCCAAATCGCCCCTCCTCTCCTGACCCGTACTCTGTGCTTGCAAGCAGTAGTATCACTAGTGGCAGCTCATTTTCATTGCAACTTGTCTGATGCAATACATCTAGGATCTGCGAGCGTTTAAATGTGTTGAAGGCTCATGACATGTCAATGCCCATATTGTGGAAATCTCAGTGCTTGAACACACGCGTACGTTGAGCCCATACAATATCTGCGTAGCTGTGTCTACATTTAAAGCCACTTTGACATGATCCAGTTAAGTTATCGATTTTTGTCTCGAATGCTGCATAGAGTAACATGGTATATCATTTTCCGTATGCTGACGAGGAACACAATGGACTGCAGATTGGCGGGGCGCTATGTGGCTTCTTGGGCTTAGGTAGCGCGATAAGGGTTCCTTGGCATACAGCACCCATCGGAAGGTTGTGCATGAATGCTGAATTAATTTGGTGCGTGGTCGGTTTTGTGATAATGTATCTTGCGTATTTGAATATTTCATTGCTCATGCAATCAGCTCGGATGCACGTCCATTTCTCAGGGCTTTCAATGCTTTCTCAACATCTGCTGTTTTAATTGATGTTAGTAATGGCGTCTGACAACCTGAAAACTGGTGCAAGGGCTCATCATCGTGGTAGGTGAACTGTTCCTTGAACCATTCACGAATTGCATTCTGCATTACCCTAGTCAGTCCCAATTAAGTGTCCTTCAGAGTTGTGTACAGTGAGTGGTGGTGATGTGTAGTCAGTAACTTTCAGGGCTCGGGCTACCCAAAACATTTTGCGACAGACATCCGTGGCCGTCATTTCTTTTGCTAGGGAATCTGCTTGATGAATAGCAAGATCTTTTAAGTTCTGAATTCTTGTCCGCATTGCTGAGTCTACCCAGCTTGGAATTGAAATCTCTACACACTAACAGTTGTCATCTGGCTGGAATAGTAATGGCGGAGATCAGTTCTGCATAGAAGGAATCTAATATTGATGGACTCTCTTTGGCTTTTTCAGCAGTTGGGCCATATGCGTTGACTATGCGACGCTTAGTGGTGGTGAGATTTTGTGTTGGTATAGCAGATCGATTAATGCAACGCGATCACTGATGTAGCCAAGACTAATGACATGTTTGTTATCTCACCCCTTCCATCCCTTCTCCAGCTTAGTATTCAATCGTGTTATATAAGTTTTTTGCATTCTCTACATAGGGAAAACCATATACAATCCATCATAGATCTGTCATTAAATCTTAGATCATAGATTTGTTTTTGGAAAGTGAGATGTGGTATGATGCTATGTCGTTTACTATAACCTGCCTATGTTGCTATGTAGGCCATATCATGTAGTCAAGTAACGATCCATGTACAGGATTTTTGCTGTTTAACGCCCTCTTTGTCAGTGTTAGATAACGTTTCCTTCCGTGTATGCATGGGCGTGTGTATTCGCATAGATATAACTACATTATTGTATGCGCAGAGACACATGCACTATATGCGTAGCTGAACATTATTAGTATATTATGATAATTTGCCCGGCTTTGAACATCCTCAATGCACCCACCCAAACATAATATATCACAGATGGAAGGAAGGGAGGATAATACCGTTTGCAAATGGTGCGGTCGGTCGATATAACTGATTAGACTTTGACAATGGATTGCATAACACTTTAAATCATACAGACCAGATACAACTCAGTCTTCATGATGCAATGCATCTTGTTACTCGACGATTTTGAACATAATTTGACTAAAAGGTTACATATGGCCGCAACTGCGTCCAATCAAATTATATGCAAGCTATTGTAAATCTTGGCTGCATGGTTCAGTTGTATTAGAGACATCTGGATACTAGCGATATAAAGATGTGTATATTAATCTGTTGTTCAACTATTTCAAGTAGATATTACGTAATATATATCTACGCCACTTTATATGCAAAGGTCTACGTTGACATTGCATTAGCTGTATTATGTCACTTTTTTACATTAACCCTTTCACTGATGAATCCTCCATATCTCAATCCCAGGGCAAACAAACAGTAACGCTGTTGAATATTTTGAAATTAATATTTTTGGAAGCCATTTTTACCTTTAAAAATAGCAACGTCTTCAAATCATATTAATTTCAAAATATTCAACAGAATATATTAATGTTGCACATTGTAAACAATTTACATTTTCAGGATTTGTCGTCCAACTGTTTAAGTTAATAGGCCTATGTTTTAAATTCATAATTGTTCATATTCGGGTCATGGTGAGTATACGAATATGAAACCATTTCACGGCTCAACCCTTTGAACACTTAAGTCACAGAATCACAATATGAAAGCAAACATCAAAGTAAACTGATGAGTGCGTGGTTTGAAACACATTTGATGAGAACCTGTAACTACAATCGGCAGCAACAACTCCTTTCAAATTAATTTCAAAATATTCATCAAAATAATTATTAAATTCTACAGGAATTTTGTGGTTTTGACATTTCGGGTTCAAAATGTTTACTACGCCAGATCGCTATGAACAGTAGGCATATGTGTTTTCCAATTGCATCAAGAACGTAAATTCTTTATTACATTTTTAAAAGAAACTTATAGGTACGCATATGTTTAACCCATTCCCAGGTACAAGTTGACTTTTAAATGTTTGGAAATTTTAGCAGATATCCTATATATAAAACAGTTGTTTTGGGTAGTGTCCTAACATATGTTTTCTTACATATACGCAGGATATATGGTGAAATTTCCTAAAATTTAAACGCCAAACTCTTACTTGGGAAATTGGTCAAAACTTATCAGTGGATGCATATGTATCTAGGGGTGGGGTGGGTGGGGTGGGTGGCGGTACGGGGGGGGGGGGGGGGTCAAAACTAAATTACGTAATTGACGTCTATAGTCTTTCCCGGAAAATATACACGTACTCAACTACTTGCATATGGATGGATGGAGGGATGGATAGGTGGTAGGAGGGAAGGAGGGAGGGAGGGACGGTGGGTTAGGTGGGTGGTATTGGCGGGGTAGGTGTGGTGTGGGGTTGAGTGTGGGTGGCGGGGTTGGATGGATGGGTGGATGGAGGGAAGGACAGCTTACATATTCCATCACATGGGTATATGTACATCAATGGCATACAGATTCCAGAGCATGTGACCACTTCACTTGATGGGTTGGGTGGTATTTGTCAGCGATGGGCTCAAATGTTCATAATCGCATATTGTCAATAATTGTATTTATTGCACGATTCATGTCATAATGGATGAATCCAGTTTTAGCTATATCCCGCCAATTCCTAGCTAAGCTTCGCCCACGCATTGTCCGTGCTGTGATGATCGAACCCTGAACTCCATGAATCTTAGTTTTCACAAAACTATACAGACACGCTGTCGAATATTTTGAATCTAATTTGACTGGGTACTGTTGCTGCCTATAGCAGCAACAGCGTCCAGTCAAATTAGTTTCAAATTATTCAACAAAATGTTGATTAAATAGTAAGACATACCATTCGTACAATTTGACGGACTATTAAGCGTTTATGACGGACTTCGATATACGCTATTCATGACGTATTTGATTGTGACGTCAACATACCTGGGACGTAATTGATTATGACGTCATCTATTTGACTGACAGACTGTATTCCTCTATTATCGTAACATGACAACATGGGAGATATCTCCTTATTCTCTCTTCAATAATATATGTTACTCTCTTGTTTGTCGTCGTCGTCGTCGTCGTCGTCGCCGCCGCCGCCGCCGCCGCCGCCGCCGTCGTCGTCATTGTAAAAGAAACTCACGATGTAGAATTTCTAATATATAAATGTTTTATTAGACAACAAATATATAATATTTGATAATCTTGTGTGAGATATATATATTAATTAATTAACCTTAACCGGTTGATGGTGATCAAATATGAAAAAGCATATACAATTTAATAAATATTCTTTTAATATTATAACTTATTTTGATTGGGAACTACGACAGCAACAAGTTGCAAAATATTCAACAGCTTTCACTCGTTTCTTTCTGTTCTGAGACCCGAAATCTCAGAAACTAGATTCCCATTGAACCCTTCCAGTTTTAGCTATGCCACGCCCATCTCTAGCTATGCTCCACCCACACCTCTCTCGCGATGGGATCGATCGATCGATCCCTGAATTCCCTGACTATCAATTTCCAGAAAACTATACAGGTAAGCTGTTGAATATTTTGAAACTAATTTGACTGGTTGCTGTTGCTGCCTATGATAGTAACAGCGCCCAGTCAAATTAGTTTCTAAATATTCGGCAGAATGTTTATTAAATAGTAAAGACATACAATTCATACAACGTGTCGGACTATTAAGCGTTTAAGACGGACAAAATCGAGTCATTTATACTGTAATTGATTATGACGTCGTCCTACACGTCGCGTAGTTGTTTATGACGTCATCTGATAGATGGATAAACTGGAAAGGTCCATTATAAAAGTATACAAGTAATGTGCTGGCTTCTTTTAACCAATTTAACAGGAATCTCTTGCTGGCTATGACAACAGCAGCTCTCAATCAAATTAGTTTGAACACATTCAAGAGAAGATGCAGTAAATTGTATATGAGTTTTAACATCGTCTTTTCGTGTTCAAGGTGTTAAGTTCGAGATTCTGGAGGTTAATTGATTAAAGTTTTAACTCACTGAACAGAGACCATATTAGAAAAATAATGTATAGCATCAGACATACTCTTATATACACTGGGTCTAGAGGTTTAGATATGTGCGAAACGTTCAACCACACAGGGTCCTCAAGCTTTGGGGCCCTGCAAGGTTGGGGGCACCGCGTGGCAAATTACTACTCTTCAGGTTATTAAATGTACAAGGTAACCTTACTACACATTGAAATATTGTTACTGTATAGGATATTTTTAATAATTGTTAAGAAACCATTTTATTCGTTTTTCTGTCAGTTCATAAAAAATGGTCTGCTTTTAAAGATATTTAATAAATCTTCAAGTACTTTCTAAATATAATGATTTTTCCAAAGAAAAATATACTTGAAATCAATGTACAAACTTACACATACGTTACAATACTAAATCTACAAAATTGTATTATTGAGCCTTGTCTTCCCAGCTTGGTGCTTACTGCCATTTTAGTTCATAGAGGACACATACCTATGATACATTTCAAACCTAGATTTGCTTTATTGAAACTTGTTTAAATGTTATTAAGTACTTATAGTTATACTTTCTGAAAATAACTATATTTTCAATTGAAATACTTGTATTTATTTTCTATGAATATTAAATATCTCATAGAATAACGTTAACCTAAACGTTAACGTCTAGATAAATTGTATTTCTACATTAAAAAATAGAATTGGGGATCTCGACCATTATCCGTATTTTGCACAAGGCCAGCACTTCCCTAAAAACCGCGGCTGTTTACATATTTTTTCGAACAAGTTTATCTTGGAGCTAATGGCAGAATATTATTAGAGTGACTAAAAGTACCCTACATAATACTTCCCTATCAAATTAGTTTAACGAGTTAAAATTACTAACGTAACGTATATTCTTTACTGACTCTACAGTACAGTCCATGCTGCTTGTGATGGGCTGATTCTTCATATCTGTCACATATCTGCCATCATTCATCAGTATAAGCACAAGACCGTGGTTTGGTTCAAATAAAATTATTATTATTATTATTATTATTATTATTATTATTATTATTATTATTATATGTAGGCCTACTATTATTATTAATGTAATCTTTTTGCTATTCAGAAGTAGATGGTATAGTGGCAATCGCCTTTGAGGTAGCATATATTCCGTGGATAGTTTTGGTAATTAAGTAATATTAATGTTGTCTTCATTTGTTGATCTGCTAAATAAACACTTCGCAATAAATGAAAGCTCTCGAACGAGGTCCCAGTTCATATCACTAACCAAGTCGAAAACCATCACGTTGAACGAGTTTAAGCGAGTGCAATGTGATAATCTTCGACGCAGTTGATAATACAGTGATATGAAATGGGACCGAGTTTGAGGTTCTATTTATCATATACACTCATATTTTGAAAACCGTCCAATGAAGTCGATCCCCAAAACACGTTTGAATGCATCATTTTGCGCTTGGTCTTTTTCGTCACTGTGACGCGTCACTTGCTAAGGGTGCTGACCAATGCACCACGAAAAATAACGACAAACAAAACATCGTTATTTCAGATTTGAAACTACTTTTAATCCAGCCTGTGCAATACAATTCGTAAGCTTGCTAGATTTCAAAATTCGAATTCATGACGGGGATATACCACGTCATTATGATTGTGACGTCAGCTAACACGCGATGTAATTCATTATGACATCAGATACTTGAGTGACAGACCGGAGCACTCCAGTCACTATCACCCAGTAACAGTAATATTTGCTCAAAAAATACATCTACGTAGTAAACTTGTGTACAAAACAAGAACTATTACTATCTATAGTCACAGTTATGCAAAGTACCAATGGA